>LPNX011106440.1:4885-14338 GCA_001517045.1 Pseudotsuga menziesii | reverse complement strand
GCTTCTTTGACACCTATTTTCCAGAAATTCGCCATATTTGCCAGGAATCCGATTTGCTATTTTTAGTCAATTAGTTGAGTTAGTTAGTTAATGTAACTACTGAGTAGTTTCAATTTCGACCTAATGAAGGGGAGATAGAACTACTTATTTGTAATTATAAAAGAGGGACAAAGGGACTGAAGAAGGGTTCTGATTTTGGGAGAGCTTCAAGAGGTCTTTAGACTTATTCATGAGTTAAGTATCAAAACTCTTGTATGCATTTGATGATGAAATTATGAAATATATGACACTTTTTACCCTTCAGCTTCTGTGTTGGCTTCATTGTTCAGCTTGTTTAGTTGCTTAACTGATATATTCATTACTGGTTTATGTGTATATGCTAGTGATGCTTATCTTTTATGAATGAACTTCAATACTATGTTCTGTTGGATCTTGTTGAGTATATTATGCATCTTTGTCTTCTTTTGCTTATGATTCAGTTATTTTTTTGCTCATGAGTGTATTCCCTATGTGTTCCCAAAGTTTACAACCAATAAAACATACCAGAAACCCTAAACCTAGTTCTTTTATCAAGTTTTGTTTGAGATTGTGTTGGCTTGTTTCTTTGGCCTTGGAAACAATTTCTGGCACAAACACCTCATATACATGACACATTTCCAACTACAAATGCTTACGAGAGATATCCCTTGAGGATGTTAGAACTGGAAATGAACACCTATAAAAAAAAAATTAACGACATACCAACTACGCTAATTTTTTTATGCATTTAAGCTTTATCTCTACGTATCTCACGTACTTCGGCTTAAAATTTCTACACTTAATAGTTGTTTTTACTCATGGATTTTCTTTGTTTTTTCTTACAATTAAAAAAACAAATCCAATGGCTTTTTTAATCTATGATTTTTTTTGGCAATAGTTTTTATTACTTATGTTAGTATGATATAATTTTCATTTTTAACAAAGAAAACTTTTTAAATAATTGATTTTTTTTGTGGGTAATAGTTTTTAGTTTTGTTATAATGATATGATTCTTGTTTTTAGCCAAGCATGCATCATGTGTGTACAGAATTTGTTTATACCACAACTTGTCTTGAATATCCGACCTTGAACGTTTTTTAATGAAAGACAAAATTGGTCAAACAATCATTTAAAAAGATAGAACGTTTCAAAAAATACAATGATATGCGTGGACGAACGCTTCAAAAAAACAAAAATACAAAATTATTTCTTAGCATGCTTCTTAAATGAGTGTCTGCATGTTGTCTTATCTCTTAGCACGCTTCTTTTAAGATAGACGTGCGCATTTAATTAAAAACAATATGCAGTGCATCGTGCCAGAAAGCACAAGTTGCTTAGGAAGTTTCCCAGAGCAATCCGACAATCAGTCAAGATGCAGTGCATCTACGGATTTGAGTCTCCTACTTGATTGAATTTCTTAACTTTAACTTCTTGATACCAACCATATTCCTTTTGTTATTCCAATATCCTTTCTCTTAAATTTGTTTTTAACGACAAAAGTAAGGAGATACAATTAAGTCTATGACTTAGAGCGCGTCAACTTCAGAATTTATTCATTATTCCCTTAATATAAGTAATTTTAAGATCATACTCACTTTAGAATTTATTCATTATTCATTTTTTTTTATCTCGTCATGGGAGCTAGGGTTATGGCGCTAGGCTCTCGCTATGTCGCTGGCTCTCCATGATGGTCTCTGCTACCGAACCGGTTCTTCTGGTCACCCTTTCTGTGACAGTTGTTCTCTTCCCTCTCGAGCTCTCTAGTCCACCTCTCCCTATGATTTTGTGGGCTAGCAGTTCTTACCGTCTTCTCTTTCTATGGGTTCCCGGGTTTCTGGGCTTCTGGGTCAGTCTCATCCTTATTTTTTGGGCTGGTGCTTGTTAGATTTATTTGCTCTCTTTGGCAGGTTTTTGGTGTGGTTCTGTTTTTGCAGGGCGGTATTCTACACATTGTGCGGCCATCTTGGAGTCCCTCCCCTTAGCTGGGGGACTAGTACCAACCAAGGAAAAAAAGTGGGAAGGAATCGCATTTCTACTGCCTTTGTGGGTTTTGGGTTTTTTCGGGTTCGCCACCCCTGCATGGGCTTCTCGTTGTTTGTATTTGGTTTTGTGTTGTCCCTGTCGACACGAATTTGGTTGACTTCTATGGTTTTCTTGGCTGTCTCTGGGGATTTAGGGTTCTTTTCTGGTTTTTGTGTCTCTCCACCCCACTTTTTCTTTCATGTGGTTTCTCCATAGGATTTCTTGTCTGACCGGCGGTATCTCAGGCATCTTTCTTTATTTTTTCTTTCTATCTCTTGGGTTTCTTTCGGTTATGGTTTTCTATGGGTTGACCTCGATTTTTCCAACTCTGGGTTTGGTTTTGCCTCCTTGGTCAATTTGGGTCGGGTGGATAGGCACTCTTCTACCCCTTGGCTGGTTTCTGGCAACCGTTGCCGGGCGTTCATAGGTTTTGGCACTTGGCTGTCTATCTTGGCTATTTCGGGTTGACTTGTGGGTTTCCATCATGGTAGAATTTTCGATACCCACAAGTTTCCGTCGCAAACGACATGCCAAATGCATAAAATCACAGGAGGGGTGCTTTCGTTTTGTGCTTGGTCATGATATCTTTATGGATAGGGTTTCTTCATTATGCTCTCGTGCCTTAGTCGAGCATTTGGAGTATTGCAGGTTGGGTAAGTCGGCTTGGGTCGACTGGGCCATGGACCAATGGAAACCCTTTTCGACTACATCCCCACCATTAGTCTTTTGTCGAATGGGTGGATTATTTTTGTCTTCTTGGAGGAAGCTCACTGCACTCGTATTCTTGATGGCATTTGGTGCATTGGAAAAGGTTCCTTGGTGTTGAAATGATGGCACACCCATTTTGACCCTCTTCGGGAAAGGATTTCTAAACGACACCTTTGGGTGCTACTCCCACATCTACCTTTCCCTCTCTGGGATAAGCATGTCTTAGAAGTCATTGCCAACACTATAGGTAGGTTCGTGGCGGTGGATGATGACTTCCATCTTGCTTTCGACAAAAGGATTGTGCGGGTCTTGGTCGAACTAGACATTTCACTCGGGTTTCCTGCTGAGGTCAAGATTTTATGCAATGAACTTTTAATGATCCAGAAACTGGATTACCTGTATGTTTCATTCTGTTGTCGGGTATGTCACGAAACTGGACACCTTCGGAGATCCTGTCCAGTGCTACGGTCTGCAAGCACATCCTCGAGTCTCGTAGGCTCACCGACTATCATTGATCGGGTTGCCACTGAAGCACAGGAACCTATCTCACCAGGTATTTTTCCCCATTCTCAAGCCCTCTCGGATGATGTCACGGATTCCTTTCTGGATGTGATTGATGATTTAGTCCAGTCTTGTGCAAATGATCCTCCTTCTGATTCTTCCTTGGCTCCCTCTCCTCTCCCAGTCTTGATGCCGATCCCCATTTGATCTTCCCTTGATTTTGACCATGCCCCCTTACCGTGACCGTTTACCGCATGACATACCGGTTTAGAGCGTTGTCTCCCCAGCAAGATGTTCCTTAATGAAGATATTGTCCCTTAATGTTAGGGGTCTTGGAGGTAAGACCAAACATATTTGCCTCTGCAATCTATTCCTATCTCTGGGTTTGAATATGATCCTCCTTCAGGAGACCATGTGCAACACATATCTTGCGTTACTTGCTTTCTCCAAACTCTTACCCTCTTGGGAATTTTGCGCGAGCGATGCATCTGGCCTCTCGGGTGGGCTCCTCATAGCCTGGAATCCTCTACGTGTCAAATGCTGGGCTTTTGAGACATGTACTGGCATCCTGGTTCATGCTTCTTTTCTGGGTTTACCATTCCCTTTGGCCATTCTTACTGTGTATGGTCCCTATCGGGACCGGGATTTTTTCTGGGAAAAGGCTCACAGAGGTGGTATTCTCAATATTCTGAATCTGGTCCTGGTGGGTGATCTTAATCTGATTTTTAACTCCTCTAAGATTTGGGGAAAGAAAGCCTCACCCAATCCCCTTTCCTCACACTTTTAGTCCCTATTCAACTCTGTGGGACTGGTGGATATTGCACCCTCGATGGCTGGGCCGACATGGCGGAATGGTCGTTCTGGTAATGAGGGCATTAGCAAGAGATTAGACAGATTTTTTATTTCTTCGTCCTTCAACCCGTCCCTTGGGGTTCATAGGGTGTGGACCCATGTGTCTGATATCTCGGATCACCATCCGATTTTCCTTGAGTGGAATTTGCAGAGGGGGTCATGCAATTACCCATTTAAGTTCAACCGATCTTGGCTCGAAGTCCCTGAATTCAATCGGTGGCTCCTGCATGAATGGTCTGTACTTAACCCTGGGGGTACCTCTCATGACCTTGCAACCTTTTATCACAGGTTAAGTTCTCTCAAGCAAGAGTTAAAGGTATGGATTAGGGACAAAAATGCTCAGATGGATTCTGAGGCGACCTGTCTTGACTGTGCTATAGTCTCACTCCTCTCAGCCTCCTCTGTGGGTATTCTTTCACATGAAGACCAGGAGTCCTTAACTCTTCTCCGAGTAGAGAAAAAGAAGATACTGGAGCACCATCTTCTGACTTGACAATTGAAAAGCCGCACCAAATGGGCCCATTTGGGTGATTCTAACACCAAATATTTCCACACTTTGGCTTCGGGGAGGAGGAACCAAAACTCGATTTGGTCTCTGTGTGATGAGAATGGTGTTGTCTATGAAGATGAGTCTGCCCTTAAGGAGTTGGGACAGCTACATTTTGCTCATATTTTTTGTGATGATAAAAATACTTGCCTGTTCGAGCAACTTAAGGTTGTGATGCTTTATCCTCACATGATCTCCAATGAAGGTGCTCTCTGTCTCTCTGACCCTGTATCATTGAAGGAAATTTAGTTAGCACTGAAATATTTCAAAAAAGACAGAAGCCCCAGCCAGGATGGCTGGCCTGTTGAGTTTTACCTGCAATTTTTTGATATCTTGGGACTTGACCTAGTGAATGTTGTTGATTCAACTAGGGTTTCAGGCTTTATCCCTCCCTCCCTGAGTTCTACCTTCCTTGCTCTGATCCCCAAAAAAGATAAGTCGTCATCCTTTGATGACTTCAAGACCATTTCCTTATGTAATATGCTGTATAAATTGATCTCCAAAGTTATTGCTGTCTGGCTTAAGCCCTCCCTGGATTCCTGTATCTCTTAGGAACAATATGGCTTTCTTAAGAAACGACAGATCGTTGAGCTTATTGGTATTGTTCAGGAAACTCTCCATTCTATTAAGACTAAGAATATATGTTCCTTCATTCTCAAGTTGGATCTGATTAAGGATTTTGATCGTGTTAATTGGTCTTTTGTCCGTCTCATCTTGATACAGATTGGGGCTCCTCTCCTAGTCGTTAACTGGATCATGGGATGCCTCACCTCTGCAAATTTTTCTATCCTTGTCAATGGAACCCCTTCAAAGTTTTTCTTTGCTTCTCGTGGCATCAGACAAGGCTGCCCTTTGTCCCCAATACTCTTTATCCTTGTCATTGAAGGTCTTAGTCTCTTAATATCTGATGCCAGGGACCATGGCCTCATTCATGGTATACAGACCACTTCCTCACTCACTCTTCCCCACCTCCTATTCGTTGATGATGTTATCTTATTGGGTATGGGTACTTTACAGGAATGGATTGCCTTTGATGTTATACTGAGTACCTTTTGCAAGGCCTCAGGGATGAGCATTAGTCTGGACAAATTGTGCTTACTATACAATAATATTGCAGATGAAATGTTCCAAGACATTGCTAGGGTCATCCCATATCAGATGGAGCCCCTTGCTTTGGGTTTTAAATTCCTGGGTTATCTCTTGAAACCATTAGGTTATAGGGTAAGTGATTGGATTTGGCTAGTACAGAAATTCAAGAAAAGGATTTGTCACTGGTCTCATAAGTTACTCTCTTTGGGAGGCCGTTTTATATTGGTCCAAGCTGTGCTATCTAGTATTTCGGTGTATTGGTTGGGATTAGCGCCCATCCCTTTGTCCATTCTCCACAGGCTTAGAAGCATAATGTTTTCTATTTTTTTGGGCTCGACTAGTAATAACCGTAAGTACCATTTGACTAATTGGCAGAGTCTCTCTTGGCCGAAAGAGAATGAGGGCTGGGGTATTAAAAATTTATGCCGGTTTAGCACTGCTCTTCGTCTTAAGAACCTATGGATGGTACTGATGAACAATAGTCTCTGGCATCAGGTTCTTACCAGCAAGTATTTAAAAGGTCTCTCAGTGGTTGATTGGATTAGGAGAAAAACTTTTGGCACTCACGGGGTCTCTGTCATTTGGAAGGGTTTTCTCCAGAATCTTCCCTGGCTGGGTTGCTAGCTTGCATGGCAGGTGGGGAATGGTTCAGATGTACTTATCGGTATTGATCCTGTCATTGGTGTACACACTTCCAGCTCACTCCTGGATGGATTAATATTCTACCTTGAGGATTTGAATATCACTACCCTATCACAAGCACACAATACATTACCTGACTCTCAATGTTACTGGTACACAGCTGATGAATTATGTATTGATGGTGCTTGGAAAGATGCTTGGGATAAATATACTCAGGGACTGGGACTTTGTGGCATTCATCTCTCTTCTCAGTCCGATACTCTATTATGGGCATTTAACAAGCATGATGGCTCCATCTCGGCCAAATTGATATATGAATGCAATGTGAATTCGAGGCTCCCTCCTCCGGGCAGCAGGATACATACTTTCTTATGGTCAGGCTCTATTCCAAAGAAGATTGGTTGTTTCATTTGGCTCGTCCTGAGGAATAGAATCCTCACCTGGGATAACCTCTAGAAACGATGGTGGCACGGACTTGGTATATGTCCACTATGCAATTTAAATGAGGAGTATGCCTTTCATATTTTCTCCCACTGCTCTTTCTGGAAGAATGTCTTATCCCAAATATGTGATCAGCTCCATATTTCACTCCCTCCTCGAGCAACTACTCTTGGCCTGTACATTGAACAATGGATCTCTTGGTACTCAAGGCACTCTATGCACTGGACTATACCCATATTCATGATGTGGTCCATCTGGAAAGCTAGGAACTTGATTATTTTTTAGGAGAAGAAATTGTCTGTCTTGAACATTGTGCACCAGGTCAATTCTTTCATACAACTATGTAGTCCTCCAGCTATTACTTGTAAAAAGATCAGGGTGATTGGGCCTTCTCCATGCTTGGTCTTCCCCTGTGGTTTTTTTGATGGGGCTTCTACCAACAATCTGGGTGGTGTTGGTTTTTGCCCATACCTGAATGTGTCACATCATTCTGAATTTGCGCTAGGGGTTGGAGATAGTACCAACACTAAAGCCGAACTTCTCGGCTTGTGGGATCTTATACATACCTTTCATATGATGGGGATTCCTTTATCCCATATTTTTGGTGACTCCTCAGTCATCATCAACTGGGCAAAGGCATCCACTGGTCTCTCCCCACCTGAAATTTTTCACTGGTGCAGGATAACTAGAAAGCTTATTAATTGCTTTCCTAATTTGTCACTTTGTCATATCTATTGTGAACACAATCAGATTGCAGACCACCTTTCTAAAACTGGGCCTTTCCTTGGCTTTAGGATCGGGCTGCTTCTCTGAATTTACAGAGGACCATTTGGTCACTCATGGGACTTGTCAACTCTTTTGATTTTTGCTTGGGGAGCTTACTCCCTATTTTCTTTATTATTGTATGTATATGAGGCACATGATTGGGCTCTTTTAGCATGCTTCTTTGATCTCTTTGGCCCACGGTAGATATGATTTACCTGACAGATCTGCTATATGATGAGATAGTTTACTAATGGGACCACGTTTTTCTAGCTATTCCCCTTGGTAGCTTCTGACTGTGAGGTGACTCTTCAGGTATGGGTGAATCCACGGACCTGGGTAACACTTTTTGGCAAGCGCATCTTGCCAAAAACAAAAAAACGTACCTCGGTCGAGGGCTTATTAAACCCTCGATCGAGGTATTAAAACCTCGACCGAGATTTTATAAAGCCCTCGACCGAGGTGTTTTTCAGCCCTCGGTCGAGGTATTTATTAACCCTCGGTCGAGGTTTTAATACCTCGACCGAGGGTTAATAAATACCTCGACCGAGGTATGGACCTCGGTCGAGCTACATACCTCGACCGAGGTCTATACCTCGACCGAGGTACCTTTTTCAAAAAAAATTATAAAAAGTGGCCGCGCGGGCCCCAAATGTCATTTTCAATCGCTCGACCGAGGGACAGAGCTCGACCGAGGGACAGTGAACTCGACCGAGAAACAGCGACCATCGCCCCAAAGCCTCCCTTCCTCGTCACAATGTCAGAGCAAAGAGGTAACCATTTAAATTGTTTTTTTCAATTTAAATGGAATTTAAATTTTTTTTTATAAATTTATAATATTTGATAAATGTATATTTTTATAATTTTGTTTTCAAATTTAATAAATGTATGTTTTTATAGTTTTGTTTTCAAATTTAGTAAATTTATATTTTTATAATTTTCATGTTTAAAATGTGTACCGGCAAGCAGAAATGCTGCCGGATTTTTGAAAATTTGTAGTTAAATTCAATTTTTTTGTTAATTTGTTAAATATATATATATATATATAAATTATGTCAACCGGTAGGGTTTATGCTACCGGTTTATTTTTGAAATGTGTCTCGGGCAAGCCGAAATGATGCCCGATTTTTTTCAATCCTCCGTGAATTCATGGAGGATTGAAAAAAATCCATAAAACACCAACTAAACAAACCTATATAAACCATAGAGACAATTAATCAACTGTAGGCCCGAGACAAATAAATAAATTTTTTATAAAAATTTATTTGAAATTGGTTTTTAAGAGCATGTGCATGATACGTGATACATGATTCATAGAGAAACGGGTCTTAGGGCCTTTGTCTCTAGCATTTGGTCACAAAGCATGGCCTAGACCACAAGGCCTACCCTTTGTATAGACGATGTAAAACTCGGAGTTATATCCTTATTGGACGTATTGAGCAATAGGTGTGGTTCTCTATGTTGTAGACATGATCACTGGAGGAAATAGTTGCCTTTGGCCCTACATGAAGGTTGTAAGCATCAAATGATCATCAATTTTTTTTAAACAACTACACACATGACCTCTTAATGGTAAGGCTAGTTAATTTTTAGGACATTGATTTTTAGGACATTGTGCTTGAGACATGAGTCCTAGAAGAATAGGTGTTACAACTTATGACCAAAGCCTTTGTTATATCATAATTGGATGTTCTAAGCATCAAGCATGGTTCTTTAGGCTATAAACCTGATCACAGGAGGAAAGAATTTATTTAATCCCTACAAGAGGTTTGTAAACATATCATTGATAGCAAAAATTCCTCAAACCATCACGCATGACCTCTTAATGATATTCTAGTTAGTGACTAAAAATAATTTTGATGCTATCACGC
>LPNX011106436.1:191702-203749 GCA_001517045.1 Pseudotsuga menziesii | reverse complement strand
CAGCTTCACTGAAAGAAGTACTTGTATCAATGGCGAACTCTGTCACAAAGGCCTCCAACGTTTGCGTCGTCCAGAAGTCAACAGCGCGCGAGACCTCGTTATTCACGTTTTTCACAAGGTTGACCCTTGCGGGGGTCCACGCATGAAGCCGTCGATTTTGAAAGTTCGTCCTTCTTTCCGTTAACCTAGACAACCACTGGTGCAATTCTATATGGAAACGACCAAAGAAAATTTCATAAGTATCACAAAAAGCATACCGTTGTAAAAAGTCACTTGCGCTTCGACGCGGATTCGTATTTTCTTGCTGCGCAAATTGCAGACAGGTCGCAGCGAACCAATCACTGACGTCCTGTACCGAGGGCCTCCAGAACATAGCCCTTGTGGTACCAGGTAAACCCCTCGCGAGCAGTTACTGAGTTCAACCGCCAACGGAACCAATTTGTTGGGCACTTGGGCAGACCCGGGTTAATGCTTTACACGTCGCACCAACAAAAGACCCACTGTGTTGGCCCTTTCGGCAACAACCTGCGCGCAGGTTGCAGTCTCACCCGAAACAGCAATGGGGTGCCGCAGAATCAGGTTTCTGCATGCAGAGAGGGGTATTACTGTACCTTAGCCTTTCTAAATAATTACTAATCAACTTCTGATTAACTTATCATTCATTCATATATATTTCACAGCATAATAAACAAACCAAACTTTCATAACCCACTACAGGGAATTCACAGCGCAGCAGAGATCTTATAATATCAGATATATTCGGTTTAATGCATGAAAATAGCAAAACAGGAACAACACAACAAAACCACAACACCAAATATAACGTGGTTCACCCCCAGTGTAGGGGCTACGTCCACAAACTGCGTTTTATTCCTCTTTCCTCAAAACCACAGTTTATCTGCGCACTCAGCTGCAGATTCATTCTTCCTTTTGACAGCCGCGCACACAGCAGCAGGCTTCTACGCACACAGCTGCAGACCTTTCTTACTTTCTTACAAAAACCCTCTGCGCACACAGCTGCAGAGGTCGTCCACGCACATAGCTGGGACTTGTTCCTTCCTTACAACATCCAACCTTACTTCACCTTATCTTTCTTACATCAAAAAGCCTAACCTATCCATTTTCCATAAGCGCTTATTTATACTGCGCAGCTTACAAAAACCATGGTCCTAAACCATGGGCACCCACAAAAACCCTAACCCCTGATTTAACCCATGGGTTTATTACAAAAAGAGAGGGTTTTGACTTACCCTGACACCCCTAAGACTATTTTGACCCAACGCTCCATTTACAAATTAGCCACGGAGTTACCCCCTATGGGGTATGCGCCCCAACAGTTAATTGTCTGCTTGTATGTAGATGATTTAATATTTACTGGTGATTATGGCATAGCAGATTTTAAAACAGTCATGGAAAGTGAATTTGAAATGACTGATCTGGGGCTTATGAAGTTTTTTCCGGGCATTGAAGTTCAACAGTCTGAAAGTGGTATCTTTATATCACATTCTAAGTATGCAAGTGAATTTTTAAAAAGGTTTAACATGTCTAACTGCAAGACAGCCCCAACACCAGTAATAACAGGTTTAAAATTAAGCAAGGATGATGAAGGATCCACTGTAGATCCTACGTTGTTCAAAAGGCTTGTTGGCAGCCTTATGTATTTAACAACAACAAGACTAGACATTTTGTATGGTGTAAGTTTGATCTCAAGGTTCATGGAGTCACCAAAAGACTCACATTGGCAAGCAGGTAAAAGAATTCTGAGGTATGTAAGTGGCACAAAAGACCTTGGTATAATGTATTCAACTTCAGAAAATTTTAAACTCATTGGTTACACTGACAGTGACAATGGAGGCAGCATAGATGACAGGAAAAGCACATATGGATACACATTTCATTTTGGTACAGGTGTTGTTTCATGGGCTTCAAAGAAACAGCCCATAGTAACTCTATCTTCAGCTGAAGCAGAGTATGTTGCAGCAACAAGTGCTGCATGTCAAGCTGTCTGGATGAGAAGAGTCTTAAAAGACTTGTCACAGAACCATCAAGAACCGACAACAATCTTCTGCGACAACAATTCAGCCATAGCATTAACAAAGAATCATGTGTTTCACAAGAGAACCAAGCACATCGACACAAGGTTTCATTTTATAAGAGAGTTGGTGAACGACAAGGAAATTTGTTTGGAATTTTGCAGGTCTAAAGACCAACTGGCCGACATCTTCACAAAGCCATTGGCAAAGGACACATTCCAGTATCTGCGTAGTTATCTTGGAATGACAAGTTCTCCACAGTGAACTCTGTCATAAACAGAGCATGTCTAAGCTCTGAAACATTTTGTAAGTTTTTGTTTTAAAAATCCCCATCTGCTCATAATTAAGGGGGAGTGTTGGAAAAATGTAATTAATTCGTAGATCTATTTGATCTCCAGCCGACTCTGTCAGAGTCTGGATAAGCCACGATATTTTCTATCAGTCTGACAAGGAGGAAAAGTCCACATGTAGGCAGCGTAATTCAATCGAATTTATTTCAGAAGCTAAGTTGTTAGGTAGATAGTTATTGCAGTGTTTAATGCAAAGTAAGTCGGCAAGTAAGTCGGTTTATGCTGTAGCAATCTTCAGGATTGTCTATAAATGGAAGAAGCATTTTGTAATTCAGTTTACAGAACAGAGAGAACACACAGACAGAAAAAGGAAAAGATACAAGCAGAGGAACTCAGGGTGAGAAAGAGAAGTTGAAGCTCAAGCTTCCGTGCATTTGATTTAGCCGAAGAGCTGAAGCTCTATAGATGGACGAGTTTGTAACAGACAAGTTTGTATTACTTTGTATTTCCGCATAGTTAATATATGAAATAGTTTGTGGTTGAATTCATGATTATTTAGCCGCTCATATTTCCATATTTACTTCTGTAAATGTCTTTTACAATTACTGATAAGTAAAAGAACAAGAACCCATAAAAATCTCACCACGTGAAAGTTCCAGGTTTTACCGCACTTTGTTCGACTCAAATATTCCTACATATTTGGGCATATGTTTTTCCATAAGTTATTTGGATTTGTAAATGTGGTCATTTTACTTCATCTTACTCACAGGTGAAAAGTATTTGTAATATTCTTAAGTCTTTAGACTAAGAATCATATTCTATCAATCTAGTCGCATCAAGCACCAAACTTGACCACAGAGAAGTTGATCGCATCAGGCATCAACTTGATCGCAAAAGAAGTTGATCGCATCAACTTGATCGTAGATAAGTTGACCGCATCAACTTGACCGCCGCATCAACTTAATCGCAAAGAAGCTGATCGCATCAGGCATTAAGTTGATCACAGATAAGTTGATCGCACCAAATTTGATCGCACCAAATTTGATCGCATCAACTTGGTCGCACCAACTAGCTTGGTCGCAGTAAAAAGTTGGTCGCAGTAAAAAGGGTGGTCGCAGTAAAAACAGGTCGGAGTTAAAAAGTGAAAATTATTTACTTTTAAAATATTGACTGAGCGCTAAACCCAAGTTTAGTCGGCTCGGTTTTGGCTATCACATTGTCCTTCGCTTCTCTCTCTTGGATTCTCAAGAACCTTATCCCTTCAATGCCAGTGTTGAACCGGGCTATGCCTATCACTGCCATGTAAGTCACTCGGCCTTTTCTCCTTTTATTTTCATTTAAACTTTCCATTTCAATACCAAATGATCAGCATGTTATCGATGTGTGACTGAATTGCCTATAATATGTTAATGGGGTTGCATTTGGAAATTGTAGATCTTGAACCACGAAGACAACGAGATGATGGGGCCCTTCAAAATTGTTTCTTAAATTCATGAAGGCAATACAAAAATCGTACTTTAAAGGCCTGGCGACTTAGAAGTTTTGGGTTATTTCCAAATCCCTTGCTTATTTTTTCTACTTCTCACAGACTATCTTATCATTGACTCAGTGTGAAGACTAATGAAAATAATAATATTCGTGCAGAATTTGATCCCACAATCTGCAGTTTTTATGGGTACCTATATGCAAAATAAAGACTAAAAGATGGCCGCATCCGGAGTTCTATTATTGACATCTACAAAGTTGAATATTCATTGTATATTGTACATTATAATGCACAGTCTTTGGGAAGTGACAAGAAAATACTGACTATGTCTGGCCTGGTTGTAAATTATTGAAATTTAGCTAAAAAATGCAGGCATAAACCCAAAAAATACATGCATTTTAAATCTAAATTATTTTCATAACAATTTGTGAAAATACCTTAAATTCCAATTCAGGTCTTTTGCTTTCGAAGTTAGCTTTATATCTATTTGATGGTTTTTTTATGACAGATTACACTGAAATAGTTGACTGTAAATTCAGTTATTTCAATATTTTAAAAGAAGGTAACGATTTTGAAAGGTACTAGAACCAAGATATTAGGAAAAAAGAAGAATGGCAGTAATGAGAATGAAAATAAGAAGCTTGACTATTAAACAAATGTTTGTCTCTACATGATCTTGTTTTGATTTCCTATAGATAGGTTCATCTGGGTTCATAGTTTTTTTCTACATAAGTTTTAACTTTCACTAATATAAGAATGTGTAACATGAATTTGAATGACAACACAGTTGCACAATTATGTTAAATATGATGTGCTATCATGCTGTAAAAGTAGAATGGGTCGAACGAGAACTTATAGTAAGGAAGCTTGAATGAGAACTTACAGTAAGGAAGCTTGAATGAGAACTTACAGTAAGGAAGCTTGGGCTACAGAAGTCGGTATGAGAGCATAATTCAATTGACATTTGATCGTAAATAGAGTAGAATTATGCTATAACGAGCTTTGGTTTCATTATATTCTTTTTATTAGAACATGTATCAGTTTGCATTCTGTTCTTGAAACAATTAGAAGCTCTTGTTGTTGAACCATTGTTTGCAGCTATGTTCTTCGAGACCAAGAAGCACTAAGTGTCAGAATTTCTTTAGCATTCAAGTGTTTAAATTATTGAAAATTCTGAATAATGCATTGCTTGATTAGTAGACTCGAGTAGTATCACAATCCATTACTTGCTTACCAAGTACCAACTCTAACAGGGAGGGCATGTTCGGGCCGGTTACAGAACTATCAGACTATGGTTTGAATGGCCGATGTAAAAGGTGTACTCTGGTGGCTCGTGGACGCTAGAAAACGAGAGGCTTTCTCTATTACCCCTTGTCTCGCTCAGTACACTGAAGAGAGTCCAGCCCTCATAGCCACTAATCTTCTCCACTGTCCAGCACTCAACCATCTCCATCCAGGGCACTAATAGTGTGGCATATGCTAAATTGCAGTGCTTGCAATAGCAATATTCAGACGCTTCGATCAAGCCTTTGTTGTTTTTGTGATGTCCCGATTTCCATATAACAAAAGGCAAAAGCACTGGATGAATATGATGAGATCTAGGCTGCAGATGCTTGGAAAAGGTCAGAGCAAGAGAAAGATCATCCTGGGATGGGATTGAGAAGCTGAGAAGATTGGCAGAAAATGCTTAGTCCTGGGCTTGAGAAGCTTGGCAAAGATTATAGCAAGAACATGCTTCGTCAAGTTCGTCATCGGCTTGAGATGCTTGGAAAAGATCAAAGCAAGATGGGATTGGGAAGCTTGGTAGAGCCATTACACACATGGCAAACATGCATGCAAAGATTTGCAGAGCCATGCAGATGAACACATGGAAAACATGCATGCAGGAAGGAATCCACTGAATTAGCCAATTGTAGGAGCCAACTACAACGAAAAAAAAAGACAATTTCGCTAACATTTTATGTTTCTTAATTAATGTTATCTCCAAGATAGCATTATAGTGAATGAAAAATCTAATATGAAATATCAATTTCCACAATGCTTTAACCTTAAGTTTGAAACACCTAAAACTTAGAATGCCTCAATATGAGGCCAAATAAGGCCTCAATTTTTTTCATTGGTCAATAAACATGGCACATAAAAAACCATACTATAAAATGTCTATAAAATGTTTTAGGTTTAGTGTACATTAATTGAATCGATATAGTAGGTTGAAAAACTTAGTATAAATTTTAAAATACATTTTGTATTTAGTGCAAATTAATTGAAATCAGCGACAGGCCGATTCATAGAGTCCCTGCTTGCTGAGGGCAGGGACTAATAAAGGAAGCAAAAGTCTTGGAATAAGAGATTTTAATTTTATATTTTGCAGGGGATTACATCCAAGGGTAAGAGTTTAGGATAGAGATTTACTTCTATGATAGAGATACTAGGGACATACGTGGGCTCTTTATATTTTTATGTTTTATAAAGGGAAAAGGGTAATAATGAGAATGGAGGGAGATGGGATAAGGTGGGTTAGGAAATTTAGGTATAATGAAGGGATATAAAGGTTTAGGGCAGGGAAAATATAATCAATAAGAAAAAGGTTGTTTAGGAGTGGAGTGTAAAAGGGGTAGGAATTTAATTATTTTTTATTTCATTTCATTTATTATGAAAATAATTAAATTAAGGGATAAGGGAAAAAAGGGGTGTGATAAAGGAATATAAGGGAAACTTTGAATTTAAATAATAATAGGATCGGGTAAGAGATCTTTATATTAAATAGAGAGAAGAAATATTTTTTATTTTTATTAATGAAGGTTATAGGCATTTCGGAAAATGATGCATCCAAGTGGGAATTTGACTATTTAAACTTGGGATAATTCACTATATTGATGGATGGGTGTGTTGTAGATGAAAGTTTTCTATGGCTAGGGTTTAAGAGGCCATCAATGTACTGGGGTTGAAAGAGAGATGCAAATGGTTCTGCAAGCATATATAAACAAGATTCAGAGATTAGAATTGTTCATACCTTGCCAAATGAAGGTTGATCCAAGCAACCCTTCAATCCTCCTCTTGCTTCAAGAGACCTGCAAAATGAATTATACCTTCCTCAAACCAATATGACCACATGTAAAACAATTATAATCAAAGTAATATGAAATCCTAATCGGATTAACATAAACATCTAATCATAAACATAGATTCAATCACACATTGAACAATGATTTGGAAAGAAGGACATCACATATTTATTAATCATGACAAGAAGTACAAGTATACCTTCTCTTCAAGTTGGACACCTCATGAAACCTTGATCTAGTTCTGCTGCTTCTCTTCTCCAAGGAACTCAGCCTCCAAGCTCTGCAACACAAGGATATAGCTTCTAAGGAAAAGGTGGGGGAAATGAGTGTTCCAATTCCTCCAGCATAACAGTGCAATGATTCAAGTCCCATCTCATGGACTTCTCTACCTCTATTTATATGTTTATAAAAAGATAGGGTCGAAGACAAAGTAGTTACAACTGAAGGAGTTAGTTGCATAACCACCCAAACTACCCAAATTTCGAGAAACATCCATTTTTGACATGTACAAAAAAATCCGAGGGCTGCAGTGACAACAGTTGCGTAAATACGTGGTTTGCAATGACAACAGTCGCATATACAAAGGGATACGTGAGTTGCAGTGACAATAGTCGCGTATACAAAGGGATACGTGGGTACCATCTAGAACAAGTCACATATAGGTCAAAGATGCTCATTTTAAGGGTACTTCTGGGCATTTTCAAACTTTGGTGTCTTCTAGAAATTTTAAGCTGACTCCGATACCTTTCCAACGGTGTAGAAAATATGTCAAATGTAGTTACAAAACTCTAGATATTGGTCCTCCAATATAGGTGTTTTTTCAGTGACTTTCATGAAGTGTCGACATGCAACAGAATCATGGGAAAGTGCTCACAAGAAGAGATGTGTCGGTTTGGGCTATAACAGGGTGCAATTGACAATTTATTGGTGGCTCTAACTTTGATGAGTTTTAACCATGATGACATTAAAACCTTGATTTTGCAAAACTTTGACTTACTACTCAAAATTTGGTAAACAAAATATGAGTGAGATTGATATGACAAGCTAAACATGAGGATGCTGACTACTTGGCATGAAAAATACCATATGAAAACACAACAAATCCCCATGGTTGACTCAACATGACACATGATGACACATAAATTAAACTTGACAATTGTGCTGAAGGGGCCATATGAAAGAAAAATTGTGAAACAATATATAGATACAACAATGACAACACCTTAGACATGTTGATGTTGAAAAAAAGATCTTCCGACAAAGTTTAGCAGGTTTTCCTTTGGCATGATTTTCTGACACTTTTGAACATGTCGATGTCGAGCATTGTAATAACCCGAATCCGAGGTTTACTCAGAGAGATAATTCATCTCTAAAATATTATATAGTAAAAATTGAATGATGATATTACAAATGGTTTGGCCTCCTATAAATATGGTTTGGCCATTAAATACGAGGAGTCACATCCTCTTGTTAAATATAATTATGTTTTTATTAATTATTACTTATTTGCAATTTTATTTATTTTTATTATTTATATTTGTTAAGTTGCCACCCTATTTAAGGGAAGCTTTGCCCTCAAAGCTGAATATGGTATTTCCTTTTATTCTAGATATTTGTGGATGTTGTTGTGATATGTCCGCTTTGGTATTGTCTCTTTTATTTGATGATGATATGGATCCTTTTCATGCTGAGACTCCTTTTGCTTAGGTTCAAAACCTTTTGAACCCTATAGTCGGTGCTTAGTTCCTTTTCCATAGAAATTCCATGTATTTTTTTTGTAAATTGGTAGAGTATGTTTCAACGATGTTAATGATTCAACATGTCATATCAAGTCTACTTCCTTGAGAGGTAAAGCAAAAAAAATCAAGCTGCAAGTTTAAGTTTTGTATCTGCAGTGCAATCTTATGACATGTTCCCACTTCCTTGATGTGTTGATCAATGATGGTTGAGGCTTTAAGTCCTTTTGTAGGGAAAAAATTATTTAGCTCTTTTTCCTTGTTGATGTCAATCACATTACAGACCTACTTATAGACCAAAATTGTGATGTCCTTGTTCTGAATTGTCCTAGTAAATTGCAATTTCTGTGGTTTTGACTTCCTTGATTTTGTAACTCAAGGTAGGAGTTGTCCATCTTTAAAATTGTCGTGACTTATCATTTGAGGTGGGGTATATTTTTTTGTGACTGGTTGTATTTCCTTTTATTGGGTGTTAACCTTCTTAATAGTCGCTAGATATTGTTCCTTACAAGTTTGTTGAACACATGTAACAGTTGTTATTGAAACTTCAGACGGGCTTGCGTCTTCGTCTGAATTGGAAGTATGTTATTCATTTGATACATGTACTTATCCCCCATTTATGAGTTTTCAGTGTGTTCTATGATGGGTTTTTCATTTATGATCTGGTATCCGATTTTCTCCGCACCGACGACATTTATTCTTTTTCTTTTTACAATCACTATTGGAGCGGTTGGTTGATGTTTTTGAACCATTTTCGAATTCATAGCCATATGATTGAGATTTGCTGCACTAATGACTAGGTCACCATATATCTTTGCAATATATACATCGCGCTTCTTGTTGTCGCAGATATCATTTTTCAAGGTTACCTTATCTTGATCTTTTAAACTTCTCCTCAATGATTTTTACCTTGCGTCGAGACTTATCCAAATTGGATACATTATGCAATTTTAACTCTTCTCTTATGTAAATTTTAATAACAGACACATATGTCTGAGACGTTCACCAATTATTAATTCTGGTACTCACGTTGCTAAGTATTCTCATTTGTACGTGTTTTCTTGCACGTCGCCTTTTTTTTGTAACCTAGTGATTTTTGCGAAAAAGGTCCTTCTCTGTCACATCTTCAAATCGTTTGAAAAAATCATTTTAAAATGTGACCTGGCTGTAACCACATATGTTTGTCATCTTCTTCCACCACATGTACCACTTATATGCCCGACCTTCGAGCTGCATGGAGATGTATTTAACATTTTCATCGTTAGATAAAATTTTGTGAATGCAAAAGAATTCCTCTGCTTTATTGATCCATTCGACAGTTTGTTTCATCTCGCCATCGAATTTGGATAATTCCAATTTGGGTTTCATCGAGTATCCCCCTATTGATTGCATTGCAGCCCCGTATGATTTTTTATGATTGTAAGCTTGATGGTCTTCTGAAATTTCTAAATTGGAGGAATTTGATCGATGACTACTGGTTTGAACTGAATTACGACTTGAGTGGTCT
This sequence comes from Pseudotsuga menziesii, assembly GCA_001517045.1. Taxonomy (NCBI): domain Eukaryota; kingdom Viridiplantae; phylum Streptophyta; class Pinopsida; order Pinales; family Pinaceae; genus Pseudotsuga; species Pseudotsuga menziesii. The sequence continues at coordinate 193,632 of LPNX011106436.1, read as the reverse complement.
TCCTTCATCAAGTTGGCATTTTTTGAGGTAGATCTATGTTTAAAGCACTTCATGATTTTATCTAGCCCTTCTTCGAAGTATGTTTTCATTTCATCTCTTTCCTTCCTCATTTCCCATGAGACTTCTCTGGTAACTTTGTATTGCACATGTCATGATAGCTCTTCTTTTCCTTCTCATAATTCTGCTTCAAATTGATCAAGTTTGGAGTTTAAACCTTCAATAATTTTCGAGTCCCGAGCTTGGTATTTTTCAAAAATTTCCAATCGATTCTTCATTTCAGACATATGTCTTGTGCAAGATAGAATTTTTTCCTGTCACAACTCAATTTAAAAAGAATAATTAACAATTACGATATTTAATAATTATTTGTATTTTTTAATAACAAGGTTACTAATAATAATTTTTAATATTAATAATTTTTATTATTAAAAATAATGAAATTTTTATGATGTCTCACACTTAGTAAAAAAATGCATGTAGTTTTATAAACCACGCGTGGTTTGACTTGTCCTTTTTTTTTCAAATGTTTTCTTTCTTTTTTTTCTTTTTTATAAGAAAACCACTTTTTAAAACTACGTTATGGCTGGCTCTGATACGAGTGTAATAACTTGAATCAGAGGTTTACTTAGAAAGATAATTCATCTCTAAAATAGTATATATGTAAAAATTGAATGATGATATTACAAATGGTTTGGCCTCCTATAAATATGGTTTGGACATTAAATATGAGGAGTCATGTCCTCTTTTTAAATATAATTATGTTTTTGTTATTTATTACTTATTTGCAATTTTATTTATTATTTGTTATGTTTGTACTGGAGTTTGTACTAGACTGCAATGGTACAAATCCCAGGCATCTCATAAGGTATAAACTAAAGGTTTAGGTTTTGGATCTTTGATTTTGTTGGTGTATAATAGTAGGGTAGAAATCAAATAAGGTAGATAAACTAATGATTAAATCTAAAACATAGACCCATAAGCATATAAGAGAGAAAGTAAACAAGGGTGATGTAAAAAGCATATGATTACAAATAGTATATATGCATAAGCTAGTTTAGGAATCAGCTATATAACAACATACAACTTATTACATGTACAAATGATAAATTCCTTTAAACAAAAATACATTATGTATAAAAGGAAACACAAACACATAAATCTGCAATGATAAACTAGAGACAAAAACACTATCCTTCATAAAAATCATCAAAGACATTTAACTATATCTGTATTGATTAAAAGTCAAAGTGGCTCATATAATATTTATCATCCTTCATACAACTTCTATTATATACTTACATATATCAAAAGAGGTTCCAGACTTAAAGAAGTATACTATATATCCCCATCAGATCCACTTCTATCAATAACCCCCCTTTCTTTCCATTTGATTCATTACATATATAATAAATTAGAGATTTGAAGACACTTTCTATATCCAAAATGCTAGGGTTGAATATGCCCAAAATAGAAAAATCGGATTTTGAGGGAAATCTAACAAATTTTTGGAAAAATGGTCTGAAATAACCAGTTGTATCTTCTAAATAGTGAAAACTGTTTAAATTTCGAGAGAGGTTTTTGTAAATAGGCCAGTAATGAAGAAAAACCTCATTTTAAAAATTCCTCTCCAATTGATCAGAATATGTGCCCAAATATAATGAGAAAAAACAAGAAATCATTAAATGTAAAAATATGGAACAATAGGCCATAAAGATTCATTCGAATATTCCAAACCATGACAGTTGTTGCAAAAATGAGGGACGTTTTGTGAATGACCCCGTCCTTGACAAAAAACTCTTTGGGTTTTCTGAAATTCACTTCCTTATCCTCGTAATCTGTATTCAATGACAATGACTAAAACAAATAAAACCAGACATTTCAGCAATGCCAATCTGTATAACATCCATGTATTACGCTGTTAGAATGTGTC
>LPNX011106436.1:147833-190859 GCA_001517045.1 Pseudotsuga menziesii | reverse complement strand
TATAAAATCCCACTTATGACTTATAATCCTCTAAATGTAGAAATATACATAAGAAATCAAAACAAAAATAGAAAAAAGGGTCTAGAAACTAAGGTTCAAATTATAGGGGAAAAATAAAATGAAGAAATAAAAGAAAAGAAATACAAATATGGAAAAAGGTACAAATCCAGTACTAACATATGGCTCCGACTGGGAGATGGAACCATTCCTGTGAGGCTCCAAGAACCTGCATACTAAGTGCCTTTTCCTGAATTATCTCTGACATCTAGAACCTGTCATGTTTCCCAACAAACCAAAACTATAGTTTATTTTGCTAACCAAGTTTTGAATTGGCCCTTCTCTGCAATTGATAATGAGGAGCAATGATACTCCATTGGGTTGGAGTCTTTATTCAGTTATCTACTGCACACCATAAAAATGAAAAAGATAACTGTTGAAAACAAACTGCATACTGAAATTAATCCATGTACTACGGCTTTCTTCATTGAAAACCAAAAATCCAAACAACTTCTCTACTGCTGAAAATTAGAAGGAAAGAAATGCTCTTGAGATGAGCTTATTTATGTACATCTCTTTACACTAACCAAGAGAATTCATTCTTCTCATGTGTAATGATATCTCCAATGAAACCATGTAAGTATTTGACCAATTATTTCATAATTACTTTCAACAATAATAAGTACAAAGGGAATGAGAGGAACGAAAAAGGAATAGAAGCAACATTTCTTGAAACTCATACTTACAAATTAGAATTTATGTCTTTAAAAAATCAAAAATAGAAAATTATCTGCTCCATTTAAGCTCTATTACCTACTAATTCATACTTAGTCGGTGTTATCAAGTGAGCCTAGTGAACCGGACAAAGATGATTTGTTCGAACTTCAGAAGACCTTCAGACTTGCTTCTGGGAAGTGTTTTTTTTATCTACCACATGTTCATACCCCCTTGGGGGAGTTGTAATAAAATGTTCTATCATGGTAGTGTCTATAAAAGAGTCAGTCTCTTGGAATTTATTTGTCAATCCGATCAGGCCATAGTGTTGTTTCCCTTGGTTATTATTAGTTGTTGAATAAACAACTGATAATTCCTGAGTTTTTTCCCTCAATACCTCTAAAGTTGGGGTGGTTGGCTTGGAATTTAGGCATATTGAGGTTATTAGAGTTTGTGTGTCAATGTATAAACATGCTAGGCATTACAGTCGAGTCATATGAACATGTGCTAAGTCCCCCTAGGTTTTGTTTTTTTATTTTTTAATTTTAATTTTTCCACAAAACTTAGGCTATTTTTTAATAGTCTAATTGGAAAAATGGTCTTGTAATAAAAGTGGGGTTAAAAATTAGTTTCAGTCTTGGGGGTGCTCATTTTTTAACTCAGAGCACTCGGTAAACCCATAAACCCACTTTTCCCAAGTTTTGAGTGATTTTTCCATCACTTGGGTGAGAAAATCCAAAAAAATCAAATATTAATTAATTTAATTAAAAATTAATTAAATAATGGAGCAAATCCAAAATTCCTAAATCAGTGGATTTTGCTCCGATTTGACTGAAATCAATCTCATCGGCTTAAAATTGAATGGGAGTTCCCATTCCTTGACTGAAGGCATCAATCAGGGCTGAAGAGGAACTTAACAAGCTCATGCATATCTAGGGGTTGCGCCCTCCTTTCTCTCTCCACACGTGTGGATCAATCTGGGAGTTGTTTGATGGGTGGTTCAATTCATTGAGTGAGGTGTCACTACGATTTGCAGTTCCAGTCCAGTTAGACTCAGTTCATCACCATATTAGACTCAGTTCATCATCAAATGAGGCTCAGCTTGACTCTCTATTAGCTTCAGTCTCTCTTTCAGTCAGGCATGTGCCCCTCTTGGCCAGTCTGGCTATAAATAAAGCAGCTTTTTCCTCTTCCAAGCTAGTTAGAGTTGGATGAAGAGTTGTTTCCATTGTAATACTGCTATATTTTCATTGTGAATAAAGAATCTTTGGAGGCTATACCATGTAGTGCATGTGTTTGTGTGGATTCCCAACCTCATGTTGCTAATGTGATAATTGCATATTTTTTCCAAGTTTTGTGTTGCTTTGTATTCTGGCTTCAAGGATTTGGTTGAATCAAGTAAGGGTGTAAACTAGGCAAGTAATATTACTTGCTCTTGTTTATTTGTATTATCTATGCTAAAGAATCTAAGTTACATGCTTAAATAAGATTATTTTTGCATGATCTTTCATTTTTTTTGTTTCATACATATATATCCAGATCTCACGAGGTGTTGTGCAGGCTAGTGTGTTTTAGTTGCAGGTTCTTGATCGGATGAGGTGTGGATCAAGATTGACGCCATTTCTTATCCAATAAACTCAAGACTCTGTCCCTGAACACTCCACGAAAGGCCCTCCTTTCAACTTGTTTCATTCAAGCAGCGAACCAACCTTCTCTCCTCTTACTCTCCTTTTAAAAAATTAAATATTCTTGGTTACTTCACTTGTATATTTTAGATCTGCTATTTCAAAGATGATATCTTTCTAGATCTGAACATATAGGAGTTGCATGAATATATTTAGTTTCATTTAAGAAAAAGATTCAAGTCCTTTGTATTTAAAAACTAGATCTAACAGTAAAAGTCTTTCATTTTTTATAAGCAGTTTTAAGCCAAATCAAAAGCTTGTTTAAAGTGAATAGTATTTCTTCATTAAAAGTTAAATCCAGCATCTAAAGTGCACATTTCATTGGCTGCCCCAAATCTAGCCAAGATCCTCAAGAGGACTTGTCCTCTTGAGTTATTTTTTGTCTTTTCTTTAAAATTACTTTAACTTAGTATTTTTCGGTAGTTTTTTGGGGGTTGTCCAAAGATACTTTTAAAGTGTTTTTGGGAAATTTAAACTAATTGAAGCTTGCTGTTTTTTTGCAGGTCTTTCCGAAAATAGGAGGAGGTGTTGTCCAAAAAGCGATTTTTGGGCCATTCAAAAGCCCCTAGGGGTCTCCCCATCCTCCGTAGTCATTATTGTTGTACTTTGTAAGCCCTTGGTTTCGTTCGGTATAAGAAGCAAGATGAATTATTCAATTTAGTTTTCTAATATTGTAATCCTTAATAATAAAAAGAATCACTTCAAGTAGGCTCTTTTTAGCCCACTCCCCATCCCCTAGGGGGGATACTGCGTTTTTATTTTTTATTTTTGCACTTTTTTGCTTTTTTCTAGTTTTGTGTTGTGTTGCAGCATTGTATACTTTGAATCATAAGCATTTTGATATCTTTTACAAATTCAAAGTAATCATACTACTTACCCCATGACTTCCTGATTGACCCGAAAAGGGAAAGAAATGCGTGGTAGGACTAATTAAATAATACGTGAGTTATGTTTCGTATTTTTTTGCTATCTAAAATTAACCCCTCCTCGTTTTCCCGATTGAGTTCCACTTGGACCGAAAGATATTCCTGGAGGTTTTCCTTTTTTAACAAAGAACATAGCTTAAAATCCTTAAAAAACTTATCAAGGCTCCGTTGTGTATGGTATACATTGGTTGCGGTTCGTCTGATCAGTTAAGCTGCATCAAAAGCAACACGAGTGACTAGAATAATTAGGATTCACTTTCCCAATTAACCACCTTAGGAGAAAATCCAATGCCTCGATTGAACCGTAAACGGTGTCAAAATACCTCGAATCACCGATCTCTGTTACATCCTAGTGCATGTATTATGAACATAGTCTCAGAGACTCCATTCAGCCCACACATTCCTTACGGGTAGCCGTAGCAGTTGTTACTTTTGGACATACTCCAAGTACCGCCTGGGTATATCTGGAGACCCCCCGCCTAATTTAATTAACTCATCATACATTAACTTAAAATTTGACCAAGATCACTCGCAATACCCATTTGTATTTCAACAGCAATATCATTTGTGGACTCCATTATTGGCACTGATCTATTTGATATTATCATATTTTTCCGTATTACTGCTTATCAAGTTTTGATTTATATGTTGTTGTGGTATAAAAAATATTACAATATCTTGTGTCGAATTCATTTGTTAGAACTCCTAAAAAACTTACTCATTTAATACCATCATCATCTAAGTAACCAACCTTAGTAACTCGTAGGGTCTACCCCCCTTGGCTTCATTAGGAGTTTGCCTAAACGGAGGAGTCAAGAACAAGGTGACCGCCTTGACTCGAGACTTTCCCCCAAGGACACACCGAGTGGCTTGAATATTTCTGCCATGTTCCCTCCCAGGTGTGTGAAAGGCGGCAACATCTTTTGGGGGCCATTACCGAGGATACATATTTTTATTCCTGAGTACAACTTAGCTTAACTTTTTTCTAAATAACTAAAAAGATAAAAATTTGATTGATCTTGTCTTTAAAACAAAAAATTAAAACTCGATCCATCTGGCAACTCCACTGTCTAATATCCCTCCAAGTATTTCTATCCGAAGGAACCTTGAACGATTATTCAATTCTCTCCCTGATACTGAAAGGTTTATTAGAGAAAGGTTGAATAGGCAGATTTCTCATAGAATCCTCGCAGATTTAGGAGACCAATCCCTCTCAGATATCCATCACATATTTGAAGAGAGGCACACTCAACCATTTACCGTAATGTCTGAATTTTTATAACCCCTTGACTTTTCTCAGAGAGCAGGTTCTCCACATGCTATCCTGGGTGATGCTGTCAAGAAAATTCCTACCTTCCAAGGCAAGAATGCCATCACCGCCAAGTCCCACCTGTGAAAGTTTGAAAAGCACCTGGTCTCTTATTGCATTGATGCGGCCAATGACCATGATGATGTCAAGATGAAGTTGTTTTCTTTATCCCTAGAAGAAGAGGCTGGAGAACGGTACCTTAACTTGGAAAAAAACTCATATGCAACCCTTAAGGACTTCCTGGATGGTTTTAGGGATAAGTGGGGAGAAAAGAAAGAACCTAGACATCAACTTGCTTCCCTCCACAACATCAAGAAGGTGGAGAATGAAACCATAGAGGAATTCAACACTAAATTCAAGCAGGTGATTATGGACCTTCATGATGAAATCAAGCCCAATAATGCTTCTATCCTCATATACTACATTGAAGCTTTCGCCGGTGACTTAAGGTACCATTTGAGAGATAAAGAACCGGTCGATCTTAAAGCTGCCTAGATCCTTGCCGAGAAAATTGAAATAAACATGCAGTCATTTGGTAAATCTAACATACCTATATACACCAGAGCAAACTCTTCTCACAACAAAGAGACCAAGGGTAAGGATGTTGAGTCAGAAAAGAAGGGCACTTCCAAACATCCCATGAAAGAGATGGCAAAAATGATGAAAACCTTGGTCACTAATCAAAATCAACAAATGGCCAATCATGCTGCATAGTTGAATCACATGCATAATAGATTGGTGATGATGGAAAGGAATAATGGACCAAGGAACTTTCAGCCCAAACAAAACCAGATGTATCAGAAGAAATCCCCTCATCAAGAACCTACAATACCAAACCAGTTAGACTCAGCTAACATGGTAGAAGAAGTGACTCAATGGTGTAGACCTTGTGAACAATTCCACCAGGAGAGTACTTGTTATGTTGCAAATAAAGTCATGGAACATGGACTTCCCTAGGTCAGTGGTCAGGAAACAACTTCAAGCGAGCCGTATCATGTATACATGGTAGGACAAACCTACCCTTTGTAAAACCAACATTGGCAGTAGGCCATATATTACAGTCATGAGAAGGACCTCCTTTCCCACTTCTATGGTGAAATGCCTACTCCAGAAAAGGTTAAGGAGATGAAGGAGGCTAGATTCAAGGGTGTAGTTTATCGAAGGAAGGAGAAGTATTCACCAGCTAAATAGTACAAACCTAAGGTAACAAATCCTCCTTTTCCAAATCCCCCTGCAATCCCAAAATCAAATATTGACATTGCAAAATGGTGGAATGATCTTCAAGTCTCTGCTTATGCAACTGATATCATTCAAATTCCTAGTCAAAAAGAATAGTCGTTAAAATCCATAGAGGATAGTCAGAATAAAACTCATAATATTATTGAAGAGGATCCTCTCCCTAATAATAATGCTATATTTGAAAATGAATCTATTAAACCCAAGGATATGCCTATAGTCCTCAACAGTGTTGATCCAAGAAGGGAAGACCAGCCGCCTTTTTATGTCTTCCTTCTAGTTGATAATCTCCTCCTTCATAACTGCATGTTAGATTCAGGTGCTTCATTAAATGTCATAACAAGAAAAGTAATGGAATAGCTAAATCTAAGGATCACATGACCCTACCACAATGTTTGTGCAATGGATGCAAGAGAAGTTGAAGTGGTAGGGATAATCTTAAATCTACATGTTAAATTGGCCAAGTATCCAGACATCAACATGGCGATGGATGTGGTAGTGATTGATGTGCCAGATAATCGGGGTATTTTGTTATCCAGAAAGTGGGCTGCAACTATTGGTGGGTACATTCAATTGGATGGACATATGCTACTATACCTGCATCAAAAAACACAAATGTGATACTCCATAGGGAGAAACAAAGGAAACAACATGTAGAAAACCCTAAAAATCCTGGAAATGAATTTGTACATTGCATTGACAACTTTGGAAACTATGCTATCTTGTTAAATTTCATGGCCCCTATTAAGGAAAAAATTAAATATGAAATGATAGATGAGGTTTGGAAAATGTACTTTGATGGAGCTTATTCCAAAGCCGGAAAGGGTGCGGGCATTGTGATCATTTATCCTTCAAATAAAATATACAACTTTGCTTTCAGGTTATAGTTTGAAGCATCGAACAATGTAGCTGAGTATGAGGCATTGCTTCTAGGGTTAGAAACCTCTAAAGATATGGGAATAAAGATGTTGAACATAAAAGGTGATTCAGACTTAGTCATTCTCCAGCTTAAGAATCAGTATCAGTGTAAAAGTGATAGACTAAGGAAGTATAGGAATGCCATATGGGACACCATGGAATGGTTTGATGCACTCAACATTCAAAATATCCCTAGGGAAATGAATGGGTTAGCAGATAAGTTGGCGGTGGCAGCGTCCACCCTCCAACCTTCAAATGAGATGATTAATGGAAATTAATTTCAGACCTTCAATTCTGGATAATGTAGATCATTGGCAGGTGTTTAAAGATGATGAACAACTCTTGAGATTCATCCATAATATCCAAGAGTTTGAGGGTGGAAACATCAGTTATCAGCAGGAGGGTAAAGAGTATTAGGAGTGCAAAGATAATGTAAGGAATCACAGCTCGAGTAGCCTTATATATTTTGAAAATCTGTTTGATCGACATGATTATCATAAAAAACAAAAAGAATCAATAAAAAATGGGGATTATATGGAAATAAACATAGGAATGGATAAAGAACCCAAGTTTATAAAAATTGGAAAAGGAACTTCGGAAAAGGAAAGGAATAGTTTGATCAACTTAATCAAAGAGTATAGAGATGTGTTGGCCTTTAGTTATGATGAGATTAAAGCCTATCGGGAACTTGCGTTTCAACACACTATTCCCCTCAGAAAAGAGGCTAAGGAGGTCAAGCCTTTCCGACAAAATCTTAGGAGAATAAATCCTAAGTTGGCCCCCATTGTGTGGAAGGAACTTTAGAAGATGTTAGCAGCAGGGATCATAGCACCTACAAGACATTCATCATGGTGCTCCAACTTAGTTGTTGTTAGAAAGAAGAATGGGGAAATTAGAATATGTATATATTTCAAAAATCTAAATACATCATGCCTTAAGGATAATTACCCATTTCCCGACATAGAAACATTACTTCAAAGAGTAACAGGATCAAGAATGATGTTCATGTTGGATGGATTTTTCGGATATAACCAAGTGTTGGTAAATAAAGAGGATCAACATAAAACTACATTCACCATACCTTGGGGCACCTACAAATTTTTAAGAATGCCTTTTGGCTTATTAAATGCTGGTGCCACCTTCCAAAGAGCCATGGATTTTTCCTTTAAAGAACTTATAGTAAAAATAATCTAAATATATCAAGATGACTTAACTATTTTTTCAAAGGAAAGATCTGACCACATAAGTCAACTCAGGCAGGTTTTCATAAGATGTCGAAAATATGGTATTTCCTTAAGCCCTGCCAAGTCAATCTTTGGGGTTGATGAAGGCAAGTTTCTGGGACACATAATTTCTAAGGATGGTATCAAGGTCGATCCTGGGTGAGTCGAAGCCATTAAGAAATTCCCCTTGCCTCAGAATATTAAATCTCTCCAATATTTCAATGGTCAGATAAATTTCATAAGGATATTCATCCCAAATTTAGCAGAACTAATGAAGCCCTTACAAAATTTATTAAAGAAATATGCTAAATTTGAATGGAGGGATGAAGGCAACTATGCTTTCAAATCTATCAAATATATTATATCCAAGTCCCCAGTCTTGATCAGTCTAGATTATTCCAAGGAATTTCAGATATTTTCCTTTGCCTCAGAGGACACCATTGTTGGTGTTTTGATTCAAAAGAATAAGGAGGGACAAGAGAAACCTATATCCTTTATGAGTAGATCCTTGCAACATTCATGTAACGTCCCTGACCCTCTGTCCGGCGAAGAGGATGCTACCATGGGCTTAACCATCTGGGCAACCAGTCCCATGAACATGTGCATTCATAAAATAATGAAATTCTGAAACAAAATGCTTGAACTAGATCATGCATACATGATCATTTAACATACACAACAGAAGCAACATGCATTCATATAGGCATCCAACATGTTCATCATAGCCATTAACAGTAAATAGGATTGCAGAAGTAAAATAGGCAAGATTACTTATCTTATAAAGAATTCGTTCCGCAACCAGCTACATCGCTGCAACGTTCCACCCAAACATAGGCCAGTGTGCTCCTTAATCTCTCAGCAACGCTGCCACCCCCGAGTTGGGCATGATTCTCCAAGGAATAAGGAACAAGCGGGCTTACACATAGCCAAGGATACACAAAACACAACCAAGCCGACACAGTTGGGTTTATCAGGACATCTAGGAGCTGGGAAAGGATAAATGCTAAGCTAGTGAGCCCATTACAGAGCTAGGAACACCTACACTAGAACTAGCCTGACTTCTAAGACACCCACACACACCCAACACAAGGAATCCATCCCTTCTCTGCTACATAGTCCCTCAGGCCCTGATTCCCTTCCAGTGCTATTCAGGGCTTGTGTAGAAGAAATCCAACCCTTTAGCTCTATCTGTGTGGTTTCCAAACACAGCATATTTATCAAGCAACCAAGCCCCCCCATCCCTGCTCCCAACATAGTCCGAAGACCAACCACTGTATACACGCAGTCACACAAGCAATTCACAGCTTGGTTAAGGAAAATACTCCTGAATTGTTCTTGGCCCTATTGTGGCCAAAACGACTCCAAAAAACCTACAGTAGTCCCAAAACGTATCAGCGAACACAGTTCACAATGTGGGGAAGACAACAATCCCTCTCGGACAACGAAGCAATCGAAAAAGACTTACATAGGTCGCACTGGGGAAGAAGATGTAGACTCTCAACTTGTGCGTGAGGAAATTTTCATCAGACCTCTAGAATTTGGATGGAAAGGATGCTGGATACCACTATGTGGAAATGTGAGTGACCTCTGAAATGGATCCCTCTTCCTGGCTGCATGAGACCACACAGGAAGAAGCCTGTGCATGAGAAAATGAACAGACAACCGTCCGAGCATGAGGATGAACAGAAAATGGAGAGAATGGCGTAATAAAAAATGTGTGAGTGTTTCAGCACCGTCGTGGAGAGAGTGGAAAGCCTGGAGAGTTTTCTTCCTTTTCCCAACGTGAGGTTCCATTGCTGGTGGAGTGTGGAGGTGGGCAAGGATTGAAAATCCTTCCACCCCCACTCCCAAACAATAACTGCCTCAACTACTCAGCAGAATGTTTAAGGTGGTAGTTGGATAAGACAAGGGAAGTTGAGCAATTCAAATAGGGTGGTGACACATGGATTTCCCACCCCCTCATAGGCCAAGGTTTGACATCCCCCACCCTTATCCTTATGAGAATCATGCCCCTTCTCAATTTAGTTGTTGCGAACATGGATGGTTGGGGTTCCTTTTAATTAAAATGCATATTTACATGATGAAAAAACTTAATATATGCCATATACCACGATAGACCATCGGAAACGATCCTGTTCTCCAAAACATAACACAATTAAATCGATGGCAGGGATTTTCCCTTTAGCTCCACACCATGATTCATTACATTATATACATCATGTACGTTTAATGAAATGGGGTCAAAACCGAGGTGTTACATTCCCCTCCCCCTTCAATAGCACTGTCCTCAGTGCTTTACAAAATTGAACAAAATGCTACACTGGTATCGCCTCAGTGTTTCGCAGAATGGAACAAAAATGGATGTGCCAACCGTATGGCATCGTCCAGCTCCCATGTAGCCTCTTCAGGTCCATAGTGCTCCCATTGCACCTTTACCTGCCCTATGGCCCGATTCCGGAGCATTGTGACCTTCCTGTCGAGGATGCACATTGGCTCGATTCGGAAATCTCCCGCGAGTTCCACTTGAATCACATTCCAATTTACCACATGGTTAGGATCATGTACATATCTCTTAAGCAAAGAAACATGAAAAACATTATGAGCTCTAGTGCTAGCAGGCAATGCAAGTCTATATGCAACTGGCCCTATTCTTTCAAGCACTTCAAACGGCCCACAATATCTGGGTGATAGCTTGGCATAACTTCCAAGCTTCAAGGAACTCTTCCTTGCCCTCACTCTGAGGTAAACATGATCCCCAACACTGAACTCCTTGTTCACCCTGTGCTTATCTGCATAGCTTTTCGTCTATCCTGTGCTGCTTTCAGATTCTGCCTAATCTTTACAACCTCTTGCTCCATCTCCTTGAGCAATTCTAGTCCAAACACAATCATGTTCACTAGGTTATCCCAAGTCACTGGTTTCCTACACCTTATTCCATACAAAGCTTCATACGGACTCATCCCCAAGGATGCCTGCTGTCCATTGTTATAAGCAAACTCTACCAAGTGTAAGTAATCTTCCCACTTGGTTGATTTGTCCATCACGTACATGCGAAGCATGTCTTCAAGCAGCTGATTAACTCTCTCTGTCTACCCATCCATCTGAGGATGGTATGCAGTGCTGAAGTTTAGCTTTGTACCCAAATCTGCAAACAACCCCTTCCAAAACTTGGAAGTGAACTTGACATCTCCGTCAGATACTATTGCCTTAGGCAATCCATGCAATTTGAAAATCTCCTTCATGAAGATCTTTGCAATATCATCAGTCTTATGTGTATACTTAACTGGTATAAAATGCGTTTCCTTTGTCAACTTGTCCACCAAAACCATGATGGAATCATGTTGTCTCCAAGTCATCGGAAATCCTGTAATAAAATCCATGGAAATAAATTCCCATTTCCATTCCGGAACTGGCAAAGGCTGCAACAAACCTGCTGGGTGTTGATGCTCAACCTTTACCTGTTGACATTTCATACACCTCGAAATGTACTCAGCCATATCCCTTTTCATTCCTGGCCAAAAGTACTACTTTCTAGCTGTAGCAATGGTCCTTTGGTATCCTGGGTGACCAGAATACGAATCTTGATGGATTTCATCCATAACAACTCTCCTCAAACCTGCTACATCTAGAATTTAAATTCTACCTTTATAAGTGAGAAGTCCATATTCTTTAAATTTATATCCCTCATACCTCTTCTCAAGACTTTCCTGTTGCAATCTGTCTTTTACCTGCTCATACAATTCATCTCCAGTAGCATGACTAACAATCTGTTGCCTCAAATCTGATTGGAAAATACTAAGAGATGCCACATGCATTTCTTGCATCTTCCTACTGAGTGCATTAACTACCTTATTCTCCTTTCCTTTTATGTGCTTGATCTCGAAATCAAACTCGCATAAAAATTCCAGCCATCTTGCTAGCCTAGCATTTAGAGTAGGCTGATCAAACAAGTACTTCAAACCACAATTGTATGTTCTAAGCTCAAATCTCCTACCCATCAAGTAATGTCTCCACATCTTGAGGGCATGTACTATGGCTACAAGCTCTAGATCATGAGTGGCATATTTCTTCTCATGCTCCTTCAGCTTTCTTGACTCGTAACATATTACGTGGTTGTCCTGCATAAGGACTCCTCCAAGTCCTTGTCCGCATGCATCGGTACACACCACAAAGTATTTCTCTGGATCTGCAACCTTCAATACAGGTGCACTGGTGAGAAGATTCTTCAATCGCTGGAAACTTTCTTCACACCTTGATGTCCATTCAAACTTCATCCCCTTCTTTTGCAAAGAAGTGATGGCATGTGCAACTCTGGAGAATCCCTCAATGAATCTCCTATAGTATCCTGCAAGTCCCATAAAAGATCTTACATCCGTCACATTTCTTGGAGTAGGCCAATTCATAATGGCTTCAATCTTTTCAGGGTCCACAGATATACCCTCTTATGAAATAATGTGACCCAAATACTGAATTCTATCTCTATAGAAGTCACACTTGCTCAGTTTTGCATACAGCTGATGCTCCCTGAGAAATTGCAATGTCAAAATCAAATGCTCTTCATGCTCCTTCTCATTCTTAGAATAAACAAGAATGTCATCAAGGAAAACAAGAACAAACTTGTCCAAATATCCGCTGAAGACACTATTCATAAGGAACATAAATGTAGCTGGTGCATTTGTGAGACCAAATGGTACAACTACAAACTCATAATGTCCATACCTTGTCCTGAAGGTTGTCTTATGAATGTCTTCATCCTTGATTCTCACCTGATGGTAACCAGACCTCAAGTCAATATTGGAAAATACCTTTGCTCCTCTCATTTGATCAAAGAGGTCATCAATCCTAGGCAAAGGATATTTATTCTTCACAGTAACCTTGTTCAACTGTTTGTAATCAATACATAACCTGAGTGTACCATCTTTCTTCTTTACAAATAGAACTGGTTCTCCCCAAGGAGACACACTCGGTCATATATACTTCCTTTCCAACAACTCTTGCAGTTGCATCTTCAACTCTAGCATCTCCGGTGTACTCATCCTGTAGGGTGCCTTGGACACTGCTGCTGCTCCTGGCACAAGTTCAATAGTGAATTCAATGTCCCTCTTTGGAGGAATCCCTGGAATCTCATCAGGGAACACATCCTTGAATTCCTGTAACACCTGATAGTCCTCCAACCTTGGAGTTTCATTGTCTATTTCCTCCAAAATCTGATCTGCATACAACTGGCAACCCTTCCTACATAACTTCTTTAACTGCATTGCTGAAAACTGTCGTACTAAAATCACCTTTGGAATACCTTTCACAACTACTAGGTTCCCTTCTTCACTCATGCATTCGAAATTCTTATCATAACAGTCAAGATTCACCTTGTGAGATTCTAACCAATCCATTCCAATGAGAGCATCATAGGAACCAAGCGGTAGAACATTCAGATCTACACAAGTGACCAATCCATCCATGACCAATGGACATTTCTCTACCACTTCACTGAATTTTATCTTAGTTCCAGTGGCTAGCTGAACTAACCAAGACTTCCTATGCTTTACTTTATTAAAAGCACAAATCTTCACTACTCTAGGAGTAATGTAGCTATGAGTAGAACCAGGGTCAATCAAAATAGAAACAGATTGCTCGACAATCTTACCTGCTACTTCAACCACAGTTGACTGGTGATCTGCCTGGCAGTCCTCTAGTGCTGCATAAATCCTAGGGACTGCCCTTGCTACTTGACCCACTATTTCCGCTTCTTGAATGTTATAAGCTCGCCTTGCACTCTCATTCTCGAGTGGACAATTTCTGCGCATGTGGGGTCCTCCACATTTCCAACATTGGAGTGGCCATCTATTCTGTTGTGGATCCTTAGGATTTTCTCCTGCCACTCCAACTGGTTTACTTGCAGCTTGGGATGGCTGCTTCTGCTGATTCCTGAAGTTAGAAGGTTTGAAACCCTTCCTTCTTTGGTCAAACTTCTCATTCTTCTTGTCCTTCCATGCCTTATGGTAATCCGGCTTACCTTTGCTTTGCTCATAGCAATACTTAGCCTTCCTTATTGGTTCGTCAAGATTTCTAGGTTCATAAAACTCAATTCTATCTTTGTAAGACTGAGGTAATCCAATCAGAAAACGCTGGACCTTCACTTTTTCATCTCTGATGTATCAGACATACCTCAACAGCTCCAAAAACTTATTTGCATATTCTTCCATGGTCCACTGTCCCAATCTCAGCTCATGGAACTCCTTAATCTTGTCATCATAATACCTGTCAGAGAGGTATTTCTGCTTGAAATGCTTCTTGGACTGTTTCCACTTAAGCCTCCTTTCACTGATCCTCTTTACTTGCTTGAAGTGTTCCCACCAAATGGATGCTCTTCCATTCAGATTGAATATGGAAACTCTTGCCTTCATGTTCCTTGAATAGTCATGCACTTGAAAGTACTTCTCTATCCCAAGAAGCCAAGCCTCAGCCTCTTGTCTAGTCTTTATCTCACCATCAAACGTAGGAGTTTTAGCTTTCTTAAATTCATCCCAAGAGAGATCCCTATGGTGTCTCTTTCTTTTCCTTTTATGAGAAGAAGAACTTGAATCCCTGCTGGATTCTTCAGAGTCAGATGACCCACTAGAAGTCCTCCTCCTTCTCCTAGTACTGCTCTTGCTGCCTTCTGGTCTTGATGTATCTCGTCCAGAGTCTATATTTATTTGCAAGTCTGTCAAACTCTGCAACATTGCAGCATTCAACTGTTGCTGCTCTTCCTGGGATTTAATTAAGCTTCTCATGGTGGCTAAAACCTCAGACGGTGTCCCCTGGAATCTCCTTCCATTAGACTCTATGTCATCATTTCCACTACGGACATTTTCTCCCATGGCATCTTCTGCTTGCTCGTAAGAATCCCAAGCATCATACCCATCATGGGTTCTCATGACTAAACCACCTCTAGCTTTACCACACTGTTCTTTCTAGAGTACCGCTCTTGGAAGTCATCTAAATTTCTGCAAATGTGTTTGTATCAAACTGTTAGATGCATAATATTAATATAAATCAAAATTACTTACCTTTTCTTTTGGAAATTCATAAAACAACAATTATGCTAAACACAAAATTTTCTCTATTTCATATCCAGCCCCGTAATCCACTGACAGTCCGCTGAAATATGCTAAAACAGTTCGAATTTGCTGAGAAAATTTCCACTTCGAAAAACCCAAAGTTTCCTTCTCTTCTTCGGGTCTCTTCCGCACAAATTTTCCAGCGTTTTGGTAGGAAAATCGCCCAACTTTCGATCTACATTGGTGACATGGAGGACTGTTCATCTATTTCCTTCCACTGTATCAGATCCGCATCCTAATCGGCGATGAAACCAACCAATGCACTGCATCGACGGTCGGGTGTCTTATGCATCGGGTGGCTAGTCATCTCGGCTTCCGCAACGATGGCCCATAAACATTCTATGTCTTCCATAGCCACAAGCCTATCTTGGGAGGTATAACCCTCTGCACATCGGTGATCCAAGTCACTATACTTCCTGTCGTTGCGGCAATCCAAATGGCAACTTACCTCCTTTGTGTCGGCGATCGGCTACATTATTGCGTCGGACGATTAGTCTTCTAGGCAACCACAACGGTAGAAAGCGATCTCAATGTGGGTTCCATAGATATTATCGGCTGTCGGACCTACTAACCATCGGTTGGATAGTGTCCTAGACTTCTGCAATGGAAAAAAGTGTTCTTACTTCAGTTTTCGCTTCAAACATCTAGACTTTCGATCGACAAGTTACTCGTCTGATTCCTTCTGCCGCATCGGGCCTACAATGGTCTATTATCCTGCGTCTGTTCGGCAATAGCATAACCTGTTAGTCGCCCAGATTTCCGCAACGGTGGCCAACAATATCCTTAAGTCTTCCGCAGTCATAAGTCTATCGGCGGTCGAAAGCACTAGTTGCTGCAGCATCGAAGGGCTAGTTGACTAAGCAGCTGCAATGGCAGGTCACCTTCATTGAACTTTTTTCGATCGGTGATCCGATCCACTAACATTTCTCGATGGTTGATGATCTCATGCCTTAGAGAAAATTTGAATTTTCTTCTTGCCTTGCCTTCCACGGCATTGGCTCTTCCATCTTCTATTCATCGGCTGTTGGAGGTACTAATCACTGCGGCATCGGTGGTTGAATCCTCTATCCATCAGAAGGATAGTTCACTAGCTAGCCGCAACGGCGGATGTTCAATCCACTAACTTCATCCAACGTAGCTCATTGGCAACTGAATTAACAAGGGGTCGGCGAAATAGTTCCATCAGCAGCCGCAACGGCAGCCCCCATCTTCGATCTTCTTTCGATCGGCGACCAAATCTACTGAGGCATAACCTGATTGGCATCAACGGTCTCTTCTCATCGGAAGGCTAGTGCCCTAGGATTCCAAAATAGTGGTGCACGAACCACTAACTTCCACCGATCCAAACAGCTGACTGTCACCGATCACTGATGGCCTCAACACTTAGACAATTTTTGAAAATTTCTTCTTCTGTCGGCGAAAACTTTCTCTATCTTCCGCTGACTCTGTCAGCTCCATAATCCACTAACACCTAGGCATCGGCAAGTGGAATACTAAAGAATTAGTGGTTTAGTTCATTCAGCAGCCGCAACGGTGGCTCATCATCTTTGATCCTTTCCCGATCGACGATCTAATCCGCTAATGTTTTTCGATCAGCGAACTAATTTTTGACCGTCATCAGCAGTCGGAGCACCTCCCCATCGGAAGAATAGTTCTCTAGGATTCCACAACGGTGGACGCACGAAGCACTATCTTCTTCCAATAGCCGATGGCCAAAACACTTAGAAATTTTTTTAAAATTTCCTTACGGTGTCGACGATCTGAACAACAAACTTTCGTTGGCGCCAAAAGTCAATATCGGCGTTTCTTCCACTACATCGAGCCGGTGTTTCAGCAGCCTTAGACTGATCTTTGCCGAAACTGCGGCTCCCACATCCACTAAGTTCCACTGACGGCCAACAAAAACTTAGAAAATTTTTCACAATTTTATTCCAACTGTCCTCCATCGGGTGTGCTTCTGCCTAGCTATCCGCTGCATCGAAAGTCCTTCCCATTAAGTGTTTCGATGAACCGACAGTTCAAACACTTAGACAAATTTTTGTGGAAGTTTTCTAGTCATTCACTGATTTCTTCTGGGCAGAAGGAAACATGCCTCTACGAACTGGTCTTTCATGGCCCATAGAGGCCCATGCTGCAACTTGCAAGCTCTGATACCACACTGTAACGTCCCCAACCCTCCGTCCGACGAAGAGGATGCTACCATGGGCTTAACCATAGGGGAAACCATCCCCATGAACATGTGCATTCATAAAATAATGAAATGCTGAAACAAAATGCTTGAACTAGATTATGCATACATGATCATTTATCATACACAACGGAAGCAACATGCATTCATACAGGCATTCAACATGTTCATCATAGTCATTAACAGTAAATAGGATTGCAGAAGTAAAATAGGAAAGTTTACTTATCTTATAAAGAACTCGTTCCGTAACCAACTATGTCGCTGCAACGTTCCACACAACCATAGTCCGACGTGCTCCTTAATCTCTCAGCAACGCTGCCACCCCCAAGCTGGGCATGATTCTCCAAGGAATAAGGAACAAGCAAGCTTACACATACCCAAGGATACACAAAACACAGCCAAGCCAACACAGTTGGGTTTATCAGGCCATCCAGGAGCTGGGAAAGGATAAATGCTAAGCTGGTGAGCCCATTACAGAGCTAGGAACACCTACACCAGAACTATCCTGACTTCTAAGACACCCATACACACCCAACACAAGGAATCAATCCCTTCTATGCTACACAGTCCCTCAGGCCCTGACTTCCCTTCCAATTCTATTTAGGGCTTTTGGAGAAGAAATCCAGCCCTCTAGCTCTATCTATGTGGTTTCCAAACACACCAAGTTTATCAAGCAACCAAGCCCCCCCATCCCTGCTCCCAACACAGTCCAAAGACCAACCACTGCATACACGCGGTCACACAATCAATTCACAGCTTGGTTAAGGAAAACAATCCTGAGTCGTTCTTGGCCCTATCGTGGAAAAAATGACTCCAAACAACCTACAGCAGTCCCAAAATGTATCAATGAACACAGTTCACAATGTGGGGAAGACAATAGTCCCTCTTGGACAAAAAAGCAATTGGAAAAGACTTACACAGGACGCACTGGGGAAGAAGATACAAAATCTCAACTTGTGCGTGAGGAAATTTACATCAGACCTCTGAAATTTGGATGGAAAACATGCTGGATACCACTCTGTGGAAACGTGAGTGACCTCCAAAATGACTCCCTCTTCCTGGCTGCATGAGACCACACAGGAAGAAGCCCGTGCATGAGAAAATGAACAGACAATTGTCCCATCGTGAGGATGAACAAACAATGGAGAGAATAGCATAGTCGGAAATGCATGAGTGTTTCAGCACCATCGTGGAGAGAGTGGAAAGCCTAGACAGTTTGCTTCCTTTTCCCAACGTGAGGTTCCATTGCTGGTGGAGTTTGCGGGTGGGCAAGGACTGACAATCCTGCCACCCCCACTCCCAAACAATAACTGCCTCAACTACTCAGCAGAATGTTTAAGGTGGTAGTTGGATAAGACAAGGGAAGTTGAGCAATTCAAATAGGGTGGTGACACATGGATTCCCCCCAACCCCCCCCATAGCCTAAGGTTTTACATCCCCCAGCCTTATCCTTATGAGAATCATACCCGTTCTCAATTTAGTTGCCGCGAACATGGCTGGTTGGGGTTCCTTTTAATTAAAGATGCATATTTACATGATGACAAAATTTAATATATGCCGTATACCATGATAGACCATCGGCAACGATCTCGTTCACCGAAACATAACACAATTAAATTGATGGTGGGTTTTTGTCTTTAGCTCCACACCATGATTCATTACATTATATACATCATGTACGTTTAATGCAATGGGGTCAAAACTGGGGTGTTACAATTCAGAGTTGAAGTATACCACCATGGACAAACATGCTTATGTTCTTGTCAAGTCCCTTAAAAATTTTAGAACTTATGTGGGATACTCTAAAATCATTGGGTATGTACCCCATGTAGCTGTCAAGGATATCATGTCTCAACAAGATTTCCTAGGCATCAGGGGTAAATGGGTTTCAAAGATTCAAGCGTATGATTTAGAGATAAAAACTACTAACTTAATTAAGGGAAAGGTCCTTACAAAGATTTTGACCCAAGGAAATGAAAAAACCTTAGGAATAATTTTCCAGAACAGTGGTCTAGAACAAAGTGCATCAGATGAGCTTCATAGATTAGAGTAGCACCCTTGGTATACCGACATCATCTTTTTCCTCTGTAACCTTACATGCCCTAATCACCTACTTAGCCATAAAAGAAGAGCATTAAGGTTAAAAGCAACTAAGTATTGTTTAACACAAGATGGTTTGCGTTGGAGAAACCCCGATGGTTTAATACTTAGATGTGTCGATGAACCTGAGTCCAAAAAACTCATGGTTAAGTTCCATGCAGGATTTTGTGGTGGACATTTTGCAGCAAGAACAACCGCCCATAAAATCCTTAGAGCAGACTACTATTGGACGAACCTTTTTTTGGATGTGCACAAGTATGTCATAGTTTTCCCCCAGTGTCAGTTGTTCACCAGAAAGTAGCAAATGAAAGCCTTTCCTTTAAAACCAATAGTATTCCAAGCTGATTTCCAGCAATGGGGGATTGATTTCATCAGTAAGTTCAAGGATAACTCGAGCAATTGTTATTCTTGGATACTTACTGCCACTGATTATTTCACCAAGTGGGTAGAGGCGATACCCACCAAGAAGGAAACCGATGCTGTAGTCATGGATTTCCTAGAAGATAGGATTATCACAAGATTCGGTGTGCCAGCCAGAATCATCACAGATAATGGCCCATGCTTCAGTTCCTCCGAGATGTCATCCTTTTGTCCTATCCCATTCATCCAACTATTATCCCCAAGGAAATGGTCTAGCTGAGTCAAGCAATAAAAACTTAATGACCATAATCAAGAAAAATGTGGGCGATAATAAAAAGGCCTGGGATAGCAAGATCAAGTTTGCATTATGGGCCATTAGAATCACAAAGAAAAGTTCAATCAAAAGGAGCCCTTTCAAAATTGTCTATGGCCTAGATGTCACCTTACCAGTCCACTTAAATCTTTCAGTGTATCAGCTTCTCCAGACCTTTAGCTCAGACCAGGATGCCATTTAAAACAGAATCAACCAGTTGATTGAGTTAGACGAAAGCAGAAGAAATTTCCTTGACCGAAGTATCAGAAATTCAGACAAAGTCAATAGAACCTTTGATATATCTACCCAGCATGGATCCTTTCAATTAGGTGACACAGTCTTGCATTGGGACAAACGGCGGGAGAAACCCGAGAAACACATAAAGTTCGACAGCTTATGGTTGGGTCCATATATCATTGATGAAGTAGCAGGAGCAAATTATTTCTATTTGAATGACTTGGAAGGAGAAAGGTTAAGCCTACCATTCAATGGATTTCTCCTCAATATGTTCTTCACCAAGATGGTTGATGCCTTCATTGGCAACAGTGGTTTCAGGGCCAATTTCTAAACTTTTCCCTGCATGTATTTTTAAAATTTCATGTATCATATTGTTGTATTATATATTTTTTGTAACATAGCACTAACTTTGATTTTTTTGTTTGTTTGTTGTATATTAGTCTGTAAAATATTGCTTTTTGTACATTAACCTGCTTTTCCAGTTGGTTTCTTTTATATACATGTTACTGATAAACTTTAATTGTTGTGCAAGACCCAAAGATTCCGGAGTTCTCACATCCTCTTCTTTGATCAAAATATTAGTCAGAGCATGTTTCCCTAGATGGATTCATATTTTACCTACTAAGTCATACTTAGTTGGTGTTATCAAGTGATCCTGGTGAACCGGACAAGATGATTTGTTCGGACTTCAGAAGACCTTCAGACTTGCTTCTGGGAAGTTTTTTTTTAATCTACCACATGTTCATACCCCCTTGGGGGAGTTGTAATAAAATGTTCTAGCATGGTAGTGTCTGTAAAAGACTCGGTCTCTTGGAATTTATATGTCAATACAATCAGCCTATTATTTTTTTTCCCTTGGTTATTATTAGTTATTGAAAAAACGACTGATAATTTCTGAGTTTTTCACTCAATACCTCCAAAGTTGGCATGGTTGGCTTGGAATTTAGGCCTATTGAGGTTATTAGAGTCTGTGTGTCAATTTATAAACATGCTAGGCATTATGGTCGAGTCATATGAACATGTGCTAAGTCCCCCTAGGTTTTATTTTTTTTTATTTTTTAATTTTAATTTTTCCACAAAACTTAGGCTATTTTTTAATAGTCTAATTGGAAAAATTGGTCTTGTAATAAAAGTGGGGTTAAAAATCAGTTTCATTCATGGGGGTGCTCATTTTATAACTCAGAGCACCCGTTAAACCCATAAACCCACTTTTCCCAAGTTTTGAGTGATTTTTCCATCACTCGGGTGAGAAAATCCAAAAAAATCAAATATTAATTAATTTAATTAAAAATTAATTAAATAATGGAGCAAATCCAAAATTCCTAAATCATTGGATTTTTCTCCAATTTGACTGAAAACAATCTCATCGGCTTCATATTGACCGGGAGTTCCCATTCCTTGACTGAAGGCATGAATTAGGGCTGAAGAGGAACTTAACAAGCTCATGCAAATCTGAGGGTTGTGCCCTCCTTTCTCTCTCCTCCACACATGTGGATCGATCTGGGAGTTGTTTGATGGGTGGTTCAGTTCACTGAGTGAGGTGTCACTCCGATTTGTAGTTCCAGTGTAGTTAGACTCAGTTCATCATCATATTGGGCTCGGCTTGACTCTCTCTTAGCTTCAGTCTCTCTTTCAGTCAGGCATGCACCCCTCTTGGCAAGTCTGGCTATAAATAAAGCAACTTTTTCCTCTTCCAAGCTAGTTAGAGTTGGAGAAAGAGCTCTCGCCATTGTAATACTACTATATTTTCATTGTGAATAAAGAATATTTGGAGGCTATACCTTGTATTGCATGTGTTTGTGTGGATTCCCAACGTCATGCTGCTAATGTGGCAACTGCAAATTTTTTCCAATTTTTGTGCCGCTTTGTATTCTGGCTTCAAGGATTCGGTTGAATCAATTAAGGGTGTAAACTAGGAAATTAATATTACTTGCTCTTGTTTATTCATATTATGTATGCTCAAGAATCTAAGTTATATGCTTAAATAAGATTATTTTTGCATGATATTTCATTTTTTTGTTTCATACATATATATCCATATCTCACGAGGTGTTGTGCAGGCTTGTCTGATTTAGTTGCAGGTTCTCGATCGGATGAGGTGTGGATCAAGATTGAATCCATTCCTTATCCAATAATCTCAAGACTCTCTCCCTCGACGCTCCACAAAAGGGCCTCCTTTCAGCTTGTTTCATTCAAGCAACGAACCAACCTTCTCTCCTCTTACTCTCCTTTTAAAAAATTAAATATTCTTGGTTACTTGACTTTTATATTTTATATCTGCTGTTTCAAGATGATATATTTCTATATCTGAACATATAGGAGTTACATGCATAGATTTAGTTTCATTTAAGAAAATGATTGAAGTCCTTTTTCTTAAAAAACTAGATCTAGTAGTAAAAGTCTTTCATTTTTCATAAGAAGTTTTAAGAAAAATAAAAAGCTTGTTTAAAGTGAATAGTCTTTCTTTATTAAAAGTTAAATCCAACATCTAAAGTGGAAATTGCATTGGCTGCCCCAAATCTAGCCAATATCCTCAAGAGGACTTGTCCTCTTGAGTTATTTCTGTCTTTTCTTAAAAGTACTTTAACTTAGTATTTTTCGGTAGTTTTTTGGGGGTTGTCCAAAGACATTTTTAAAGTGTTTTTGGGAACTTTACGCTAATTGAAGCTTGCTGGTTTTTATCAGGTCCTTCCAAAAAGAGGAGGAGGTGCTGTCCGAAAAGCGATTTTTGGGCCATTCGAAACCCCTCAGGGGTCTCCCCATCCTCCGTAGTCATTATTGTTGTACTCTGTAAGCCCTTGGGTTTGTTCAGTATAAGAAACAAGAGAAATTATTCAATTTAGTTTTCTGATTTTGTAACCCTTAATAATAAAAAGAATCACTTCGAGTAGGCCCTTTCGAGCCCACTCCCCATCCCCCAGGGGGGATCGTGCGTTTTGTGATTTTTGCACTTTTTCGCTTTTTCCTAGTTTTGTCTTGTATTGCAGCATTGTATACTTTGAATCATAAGCATTTCGATATCTTTTACAAATTTAAAGTAATGATACTACTTACCCCACAACTTCCTGATTTACCCGAAAGGGGAAAGAGATGCGTGGTAGGACTAATTAGATAATACGTGAGTTGTGTTTTGTATTTTTCTGCTATCTAAAATTAGCCCCTCCTTGCTTTCCCGATTGAGAGTCTACTTGGACTGAAAGAGATTCCTGGAGTTTTTCCTTTTTTAACAAAGAACACAGCTTAAAATCCTTAAAAAACTTATCAAGGCTCTGTTGTGTATGCTCTACACTGGATGCGGTTTGTCGGATCAGTCAAGCTGCATCAAAAGTAAGGCGAGTGACTAGAATAATTAGGATTCACTTTCCCAGTTAACCACCTCATGTGAAAATCCAATGCCTCGATTGAACCATAAACAGTGGAAAAATACCCAAAGGAAGTGGAAACTACTAGACAGTGACCTCGAGGCGCCGATCTTTGTTACATCCTAGTAGGTGTATTATGATTACAGTCTCAGAGACTCCATTCATCCCACACATTCCTTGCAGGTAGCCGTAGCAGTTGTTACTTTTGGACATACTACAAGTACCCCGTGGGTATGTCTGGAGTCCCCCCGCCTAATTTAATTAACTCATCATCCATTAACTTAAAATTTGACCAAGAGCACTCTCAACACCCATTTGTATTTCAACAACAATCTCATTTGTGGACTCCATTATTAGCACTGATCTATTTGATATTATCACATGTTTCTGCATTACTGCTTATCAAGTTTTGATTTCTATGCTGTTGTGGTATAACAAATATTGCAAATATCTTGTGCCAAATTCATTTGTCAAAACTCCTAAAAAAATTACTTATTTAATACCATCATCATCTAAGAAACCAGCCTTAGTAACTTGTAGGGTCTACCCCCCTTGGCTTCATTAGGAGTTTGCCTAAATAGAGGAGTCAAGAACAAGGTGACAGCCTTGACTCGAGACTTGCCCCCAAGGGCATACCGAGTGGCTTGAATATTTTTGCCATGGTCCCCCCAGGTGTGTGAAAGGCGGAAACAAGCTCCATGTAAATAACCATTGGATCCTGGAAAGAATAGAAGTACTTCTCCCATTCAAAAATGAAATATTCTATTTTTGATTAAAAAATATCAAAGATAGGCTTACCAATTCCTAGAAATCATTGATTGACATTTGCTGGATGAAAATACAGTGGTAGTTGATCATGTAATCTCTTTTTATTGTTAGTTATTGGAACAGGTATCCGATCACTCTCTTCACTTCCTTCCCAAGAGTCTTACTCACACTCATCATATACTGGATCATTGTTGTAAAATTTCATAGGTGTTGAAATAGAAAGCTGGCCTTCAATAATTGGTGGGAGAGAAAACTTTATGGAATGTTGTTTTAATTCATCATCATCACCCTTACTCTCTTCCAATGAATTGAATTCACAATTTTCATACACGATTTTGATGTTGAAATATTCAATATTTGTTGATTCATAAAAAATTTCTTCATCATCAGAATATTGATCATACATAGGTTGGCGTGCACAACTATGAAAATGATCTTTAACTTGAAAAATGCCGTCAATAATTTCATGATTTAAAATATGCTGAAAATATTCCTGAGCAATGGCTTGATCATTGAAAATATCGGGAACAACAATTTGATCATCTAGACAACTAGAAACTTCTTGAAAAGTATGAGAACAGAATGATTCTACAACAATCTCTTCATTACAAGATTGATATTCATAAGTATCATGAATAGGATGAGCATTCCGATGATCATCAAAACTGTTATGAGCATAATGAGAAAATTCCAAACTATCTTCGTTGATATCATCAATAAAATCATTTTCCACATGACTTAAAACAACAACTTGGTTATCATAGTGATCATGGGATTCTTCCTTGATAACAGAAGTTGGAAATTTTTCGTCTTCATTTTCAACAAATTCTGAAACCATAGCTTTTTCATAACATGATTGACATATTTGATTACATTCATCTTTAAAGAGCCGATCTTCAAAAACTTCTAAACTTTGAACTCCATAAACCTTCACTTCACGAGTTTCTTGGAAGATGTTGATGTATTTGTAACTTTGGAATGTATTCACTTGTATATTTTATGTATTGTACCCTGATGTTTATTTCAAGAAGTATCTGTAATGTAATTGAGTCATGTCATGCCCCAATGTTCCTATCGGGAAATTCAATAATGTAAGCAAGTCATGTAAATTCATAGAGGGTAACCCTCCTTATTGATCAAGGGTTAAAGTCCCCACAGCTGTGGGTCCCTAGGGTTATTAGACTCTCCTAGAGAAGTCAGCCCTAGTGAGCTATTGTCAAGTCGGGAATTAGTATAAATAGAGAGTGAGCCTCTCTATTTATCACACACTCACTCATACTCAGTTGTAGGTCATAACTAAGAGAGAAACAAGAAGTTGGGACAATAGAGAGAGAGAATACTACTATCGAGAAATCATCTTACTGTTTTGGGTTTTACTTTTGGTGCTGATTCTATCTCTGAGGAATTTGAGGGGTTTTCTCCTTTATGGTTTCCCCGAGGAAAATATTTGTGTCTATTGTCTCTTATGTTTGATTGTTGTGCTTGTTATTCTCTTAGTTAAAGATCCTAAGATAATGCTAGCTTAAATGCGAAAAATCTAACATGGTATCATAACTAGCCTGAGAAGAAGACACTGTGCAGCTGCGGAAACTAGGGCTTCCTACTTTTTGGATCCCTCTCCATAGATTTTCAGAAAAAGAAGGGCTTTCCATAGAAGTGGAATTTTTGAGTGAGCCCAGGCCTGGATTGATCTCCTCCCCAAAATCGAAGTTTAGAGATCAAGATCAAAGTTTTTGGTATGACAGAACTCTGGGAAAGTGAAACCCTAATCTACTCCTGAACCAAAGAACCAGATATGTAGAAATTCAGCTCCAGATCCAATTCTGACATCTTAACCTGGTAAGAACTAAATATTTTGTATTTCCATTTGAGGTTCTCAGCTAAGATGTCTCATCATACCAAGCTTGATGAAAAGCTTGAGGGATTTGATAAGTTTCAAGCATGGAAGTATATGATCTCCCTGGTAGTAGAAGAAAATGAGTTGGACTCTTACATCACTGAAGAGGTTTCAGTTCCAAAGGGAGATGAGTCTAAGGCCTTACATAAGAAGAAATTGGTAATGGCTAAGAGGATTATTTCTGATTCAATCAAGGATCACCTCATATCATAGGTGTCCTCCTTAAAGACACCTAAAGCTATGCTTGATGCCTTAACCAAACTGTTTGAAGGGAAGAACATAAATCGAAAGATGACTTTGATGAACCAGTTGAAGAATGTAAAGATCCAGAATGAGGAGACCATACAGTCATACTTTACAAGGGTATCCCAAATCAAAGAACAACTTGAAGCAGTGGATGAAGAAGTAGAGAATGAAGAGATTGTGATGACCACCTTGAATGGCCTCCCTAGGTCATGGGATTCTTTCACCCAAGGAATCAGTGCTAGAAAGAAACTAATCAATTTTAGTAGACTATGGGAAGAATGCTCACAAGAATAAGCTCAAATAGTAGCTCGAGAAGAAAATATGGGAAATGAAGATCAAGCTCTCACAGTACACTCCAAGAAAAGAAGAAGGGACAATCATCATCACCAAGGTAAGCACTCTCATGAGAAAGATAATTCTGTAAAAACAAACAAGGATCTATCCAAACTCAGATGCTATACATGTGATGAAAGAGGACACTTTGCTAGAAATTTTCCCATGAATAAGAATGGTTCCAAGAAGAAGAATAACAACAAAAGAAGACATCATGCTCACATTGCAGAGGATGATGATCCTCCCAGGAAAAGAGTAAAACAAGAAAGTGAAGACTCTTCAAGTGATGAAGAATATGTTCTGATCTCTGCCCTCACGAGAACTATCACACATGGAAGCAATGATTGTCTTATTGATGGTGGGGCTTCCAAACATATGACGGGATTCAAGGAATATTTTTTGAAACTATCCGAACATAATTCATCCCATACGGTAAAAATTGGGGATGACTACCAATATCCCATAAAAGGTAGTGGTGAATCCTCCTACAAGATAGACTCTAGAAAGTCTATGAAAATGAAGGATGTCTGGTTTATGCCAGGACTAAAGAAGAATCTTCTCTCTATATCAAAATTGGATACAAAAGGCATGAGGGTTGCATTTGTAGATGGACAAGTCCTCATGTGGCCAAAAGGAAAGACTATTGACGATGCAACAGTAATTGGAGAGCAAGAGGGAGTATTATACAAATTGAAGGGTCAACCGGAACAAGCCTTGGTTCATGAATCAGTAGAGCCAAATGAACTTTGGCATAGAAGGCTTTCACATGTACACTATAGAGCACTACCACTTGCAAGAAAAGCCGTCAAAGGACTTCCAGAAATGTAGGAAAAACATGAAGGAGTTCGCAAAGGATGTGCGAAGGGAAAGAATACAAAGAAGACATTTCCAAGTAGCGAAAAAAAAGCAAAAGGAATCTTGGAAATCATTCACTTCGATGTATGTGTTCCAATGTCATCCATATCATTAAGCGGGTATGCATACTATGTTTCTTTCATTGATGATTTTTCTAGCAAGACATGGATCTATTTCATGAAAAACGTATTCAGCAAGCTCAAAGAGTTCAAAGCCTTGATCGAGAATCATACAGAAAATAAAATCAGGACCTTTTGATCAGACAATGGAGGAGAATTCACATCAAATGAATTCAAATAATTATGTAGAGATTCAGGGATTAAGAGGGAGTTAACTACTCCATATAATCCACAACAGAATGGGGTTGCAGGAAGAAAGAATAGAATGATTATGGAAGCTGCAAAGGGATTGCTTCATGATCAGGATATTCCTACGCATCTGTGGGTAGAAGCTGCTAGAACAGCTGTGTATGTATAGAACAATACTCCACATAAATTACTCGAGAACAAGACACCTGAATAAGTCTTATCCAGCAAGAAACCAAAAGTCAACCATCTCATAATATTCGGTTGTCTAGTGTACATACACATTCCAAAAGAAAAGAGGACAAAGTTAGATCCTTCAGGAAAGAATTGTATATTTGTGGGATACTCTGAAAGCTTGAAATCTTATAGAATATATTTCCCAGGATTCAAGAAGATCGACATAAGAAGAGACGTAACATTCGATGAAGATTCAGCTTACAACAAATCCAGAAAGAGACTAGTTGAAGACTCTGAAGAAACAGAAGTAACCAGAATTCAAGATACAACTATGAATGATGAAAATCAAGATGAAGATCGAGAAATAGAAGAACCCCAAGAATCTGTAGATCCACCCCAAGAGAAGAATCCTTGCAAGAGGAAACCTGCATGGGTACGAGAGGCTATCCAAGGTGCAAAAATATATGGGGCTCTAGAAGAAGTGCACAGAGAGAGGAAAAGAACTAGGTCCTGCTCTGACTATGTAGTACTATTGTGTGACTTCATTGATAAAGAACCTTCCAACTATGAAGTGTTAGAATAATAAAACCCATAGTATTACCCACTTAGACATTAATTCAAATATTTTTGTCTTATTTGCCTAGTTCATGAGTCCCACCGTGTGCAAGTTGCTAATTGCCTATCCATAGAGGTCAAAATTTCCATCTTTGACTCATGTAGCACTTGGGAAAGCCTTAGGAATCAAATCTGCTTTATTCCTGGACTCCTAGGCGCCCTTCTGCTTTTTCTGCTTTATTGCCTTCTTTTTCAGTGTTTTAAGGCACATAGGAAAGCAAGACTAGGTGAGGTGAACTTGTTTTCTTTCTCTTTCATCCTCCACTCTTTCCTCCATGAAAAAGCATGTATGAGATTCCATTCCACCACTCATTATCTTGCCCATGCGCCCTTGCCAATTCGTGAGCCTCATGACAGATTTGGGATCATCTTTTTACACCTATGGGGGATTTGCCTATTTTGGGTAAGCCTGCTTTATGCTGGTTTTGGATGCCTCCTTATGAATTCGATCTCTTGATGTATTCTATATATTCAGAAACCTATGTTATTACAGGGTTGGATATTGTACACTCAGTTAATATAATTTTGTGTTACAACTCCATTTTCAGTCTCCATTGTTAGCAATTTTGCATGATCAATTGATAATTTTTGTGGGTAAAATTAATCTATTGCTGGCATGAATTTATACATGGTATCAGAGCCATTGTAGGTTGTTACTCTCCTTCAAAAATTATTTTGCAGGTTCGACATCAAGACTGGGAGCCTTCTACTGACAGCCGGGACAGATTTTCTAAAGCTATGGATTCACAGAAAACTATCTTGACTCCCTTCAACTATTTTGAATGGAAAGCAGAGATGGAGATTTTGTTGAGAGTGAAAGGCCTCTACAGGGTGACTATGGCTACATAAGCAGAGCCCAATGCTACTACAGAGAAGATCAAATGGCACAATCAGAGAGATGAGGCCTATGGCCTCCTATGTCTCAGTATTTCCCGAGACCTCCTTTTCCATCTCGATGGATTAAATTCACCGGATCAAGTATGGGAGAAGATTTTTGATATTTTTGGAAAGACAAATGAGATGAGGGGACATCAGATTGAAAATGAGCTGATTTCTATGAGTCCCGGTAGCTTTGAATCCCTGCAGCTATATTTCTCCAAGTTCAAAGCACTAGTTTTGCAGCTGAAGCAGTGTGGTATCGAAAAGAAAGATGATCAGCTCGTATTGGCCATCCTCTCGAAGCTAGGACCTAACTACTCAGTCTTTGTTTCGACCTTCTATGCCACAAAACTCACAGCTCGAACCTGGAAGATGCCTAGTCTTGCAGATTTCATGGAATCTCTCACACAAGAACAAGACAAGCTGGTGATGATGGGAACCATCAAACCATCCAAATATCAAGCTTTGATTGCTGGAGATTCGAGGGTGGATTCAAAAAGCAAAAAGAAAGCTAAAAATCCACCTGAGCAAAGAAGAGACAAGAAGCAGTCTCCAGAGGATCAACAAGGTCCCAAGAAAAATACCCAGAAGAAGAAAAACAAAGGTGAAATGAACAAGTGCTCATACTGTTCGAAGGGAAATCACACTGAAAGCTCTTGTGTGAAAAAGCAGATTGATATGCTTACCAATCTCCTGGAGAAGAATGGCATCTCCCTTCCAGAAATCTCAAAGAAGAGAGAAGGAGGATCAAGTTCCGATGACAGAGAGAGAGTTCATGCTCTAGTTGTTGGCACATCAAGCTCACCCAGTTTTATCATAGATTTTGGAGCTTCAAGACACATGGTTTCGACTAAGGAGGCCTTATCCTCACTGGATATGTCGAAAGGACCATCTATTGTACTGGGAGCTGACTCTCTCACTGAAAGTAAAGGCAAAGGAAGGATAGATCTTGATCATGTTAACTTCAACAATGTGCTGTATGTCCCTGGTCTCACCTCCAACCTTCTGTCAGTGTACCAGATGACCCACACTGGGTCTCCTAAGAAAGTCATATTCCCCCCCAATGAAGTTGAGATCACAGAAATCTCAAGTGGTAGAGTCATTGCAAAAGGAGTAGCGAATCATGCTCAAAAGGTATACATGTTTTCACACTTCCTACCTTACTCAAACCCCTCTGCTCTTCTTATCCATGCTAATGAAGCTAGCAAGCTATGGCATGAAAGATTTGGCCATCTAAATTACAAGTATCTGTCTGATCTTAGTGAGAAAGAAATGGTCATAAGGCTGCCCAAGATAAAATTTTCCAAAGGAGTCTGCCAAGGCTGTATCCTAGGAAAACACCCAGAGCATAAGTTTGAGAAAGCTAGTCATGAGAGAACCTCTGCACCCCTCGAGCTGATTCACAGTGATGTTTCTGGCCCATTCCCTCATATGTCCATGAGTCAGGCCAAATATGCATTGACCTTTATTGATGATTTTTCCAGGTGTTGTTGGGTTCACTTCATGAAACACAAGTCTGAAGTTTTTGGCCTATTCAAAGTCTTTAAGGCTTTGGTTGAAAACCAGTGTGGAAGGAAACTCAAGGTCCTCAGATCTGATAATGGTGGTGAGTATGTCAAGTCTGAGTTTATTAACTATTGTGCAGATGCAGGTATTCAGATGCAGCATTCTATCCCCTACACACCATAGCAAAATGGTGTTGCTGAGAGGAAGAACAAATCACTGAAGGAGATGGCAACATGCATGATGGAGGCCAAAAATTTGCCACCAAAGTACTGGGCCGAAGCTATCAAATATGCAGCATATATCCAGAATAGGGTGCCTCACAAACTGCTTGATGGAATGACTCCCTTCGAAGCATGGAGTGGGCACAAGCGAGATGTGACCCATTTCAGGATTTTTGGCTCAAAGGCATGGGCTAGAATCCCGATAGAGAAGAGGAAGGCTTTGCAGACCCAAATCCAAGAGTGTCTTTTTGTTGGATAATCTAAAGATTCAAAAGGGTACAATTTGATAAACTTGAGCACAAACAAAGCCTTCATTGAAAGGTGTGTTCAGTTTGAAGAAGAACCCCTTGCAGAAATGGAAATTGGTGAAGCCTCTTCACCACCTGAACCTCAAGAAGTAAGTAAAGAGTTTGTTGAACATGCTGATTCTGATTTGTCTGATGGATATGAGTTTATTGCAGACCCAAACATCCCCACAAGGCCTAAATGGGCAGCCAAGACACTACATGCAGCAGGTGAGATAGCTGGGAATCCCAATGACCCAAGGAGGACTAGATCTCAATTTGAGAGTGGTCTGTGCATGAAGGATCCTATGTTTGCTGAAAAATGCTATTTGATGGTGGATTCTGATCCTCAAACATATGAAGAATCAGCAAGATATCCAATATGGCAAGCTTCCATGAAGGAGGAGTTTAGCTCACTCCAGAAGAGCAACACATGGGAGCTAGTGGATCTTTCTCCAGGGAGAAAACTAGTACAGTGTAAGTGGGTCTATAAGAAAAAATTTGCTGCTGTTGGTTCACCACTGAAGTACAAGGCTATATTGGTAGCTAAAGGCTACTCACAGGTTCATGGCATCGATTACAATGAGACCTTTGCCCCAGTGGCAAAAATGGACTCCATCAGGCTAGCTCTAGCCATTGCAGCCTCAAGGCATTGGGAGGTACATCACATGGATGTAAAATGTGCCTTTCTGAATGGAGATCTCACTGAGGAGATATATATGCAGCAGCCTCAATGTTTTTCTACTAACCCTTCTCTTGTGTGCAGGTTGAGAAAGTCATTGTATGGCCTAAAGCAAGCCCCCAGGGCTTGGTATGCCAAGATAGATAGCTTCTTGCTATCTCTGAATTTTGTTCGGTGCAAATCAGATCCAAATGTATATTTGAAGTCTATTAATGGTTCATTAATGATCATTGTGTTATATGTTGATGACCTCCTCATTACAGGAAGCTCACAGGATGAGATTGCTTCCTTAAAAGGAGCTATGAACCAAGCCATCTCCATGACAGATTTGGGGCTCTTAAGTCAATTTCTGGGGCTTGAGATTGCTCAAACCAAAGCTGGAATAAAGGTGCACCAGTCCAAGTATGCCTTGGATTTTCTGATCAAATTCAGAATGCAAGACTGCAAAGCAAGCAAAACTCCTTTCCTTTCAGGAGTGAAGCTGGAGGAAGATGATTCTCCACCGATGGTAAACAATACACTGTATAGACAATTGATTGGATGTTTATTGTATTTGACACATACTCAACCTGATATTTGTTATGCAGTAAGTGTGGCTTCTAGATTCATGGATCAGCCTCATGAGATCCATTGGAAAGAAGCCAAAAGAATCCTTAACTTTGTTTAGGGAACAAGGACACATGGGATCTTCTATAAGGCAAAATCTGATCTTGATTTGATTGGATTTACTGACAGTGATTGGGCAGGTGATAGCACAGATAGAAAGTCCACTTCAGGGTATGTGTTCATGCTGATAGAAGGGCCAATCAGCTGGTCAAGCAAGAAACAGAGTGCCATTGCACTCTCATCTACAGAAGCTGAGTACAGAGGAGTTGTTAATGCAGCAACTCAGTGTTTATGGTTGCAGGGTTTACTTGGAGAGTGTGGTTTCGAACCTGAGTACTCAACTACCATCTACTGTGATAACCAGAGTACCATTCGAATCTGCAAAGATCCAGTTCAGAAGCAGAGAACCAGACACATTGAGATTCACATGCACTACATCAGAGAGCTTGTGCATGATGGCACCATTCACCTACTCTTCTGTTCATCTTCAGAACAAGTAGCTGATATCTTCACCAAAGCGTTTTGTGAGAAGACCTTCAACAATCTCAAATCACTGCTAGGGATTTCTGATCATGCTGTAAAGGCATGAGTGGAGACAAGATTCTACAATTTTGTTTTACAGTCCATGTTTAAGGGAGGATTTTTCCAAGTTGGTTTTGCCTCTTTCCTTGTTTCATATGGACTTGCAGTATGTAAAAGGGTGACTAAGCCTTGTTGCTAGTCCCTATATTTTGATTTATTACTCATAAATTCAGGCTTAAGGGGGTGTGTTAGAATAATCAAACCCATAGTATTACCCACTTAGACATTAATTCATTTATTTTTGTGTTATTTGCCTAGTTCATGAGTCCCACCATGTGCAAGTTGCTAATTGCCTATCCGTAGAGGTCAAAATTGCCATATTTGACTCATGTAGCACTTGGGAAAGCCTTAGGAATCAAATACTCTTTATTCCTAGCCTCCTAGGTGCCCTTCTGCTTTTTCTGCTTTATTGCCTGCTTTTTCAGTGTTTTAAGGCACATAGGAAAGCAAGACTAGGTGAGGTGAACTTGTTTTCTTGCCCTTTCATCCTCCACTCTTTCCTCCATGCAAAATCATGTATGAGATGCCATTCCACCACTCATTAGCTTTCCCATGCGCCCTTGCCAATTCGTGAGCCTCATGACAGATTTGGGATCAGCTTTTTACACCTATGGGGGATTTGCCTATTTTGGGTAAGCCTGCTTTATGCTAGTTTTGGATGCCTCCTTTTGCATTCAATCTCTTGATTTATTCTATATATTCATAAACCTATGTTATTACAGGGTTGGCTATTGTACACTCAGTTAATATAATTTTGTGTTACAGCTCCATTTTCAATCTCCATTGTTAGCAATTTTGCATGATCAATTGATAATTGTTGTGGGTAAAATTAATCTATTGCTGGCATGAATTTCTACATGAAGAAGCATCAGAGAATAAAGAAAAAAAGGATTCTATGATATAGGAGTACCAGTCGATCATGAATAATGATGTCTGGGATGTTGTCCCAATACCAGAGGGGAAATATGTTGCGACTTCCAAATGGATCTACAAGATCAAGCATGCTGCAGATGGTAGCATAGAGAAATATAAAGCAATATTTGTGGCTTGTGGCTTATCCCAAAAACAAGGGATAGACTATGAAGAGACTTTTGCATCTGTATCCAGATACACTTCCATCAGATTTGTACTTTCTCTGGCTGCAGTAATGAAATGGAAGATACACCAAATGGATGTCAAGACTGATTTATTGAATGGTGTAGTAGAAGAGGAACTGTATGTAGAGAATCCACTCTGTTTTGAGACACATGACAGGGAGTCTCATGTGTGTAAATTGAAGAAATCCCTGTACGTTTTGAAACAAGCACCCAGGACATGGCACATCAAAATTGATGGCTTCTTATCTAGTTTGGGCTTTACCAAGAGTAAAGAAGATTTCAACCTTTAATACAAGGTTGAAGAAGGGAACCTAGTGATACTCTTACTATATGTAGATGACTTATTTGTAATAGGTGAAGATGGGATGATTATTGATAGAAATAGGAATCTTGCTACCGAGTTCGAAATGAAGGACTTGGGTATGATGCACTACTTTCTAGGTATGGAGGTGTGGCAGAATATGGATGGAATCTCCCTGGGGCAAGGAACGTATGCAGTAGAGATCCTGAAGAGGTTCGAGATGATGGATTGCAAGGCCATGGCCACACCTATGGCATCGAACGTAAAGCTATTGAATGATGCTTCATCAGAATCGGTTGATGCTACGATGTATCATCAGATGATTGGGTCCTTGATGTACCTGAAGAATACAAGACCGAATATTTGCTTTGCTGTGAACACATTGAGCCAATTCCTCACAGATCCTAGACATGTTCACTTGATTGCTGAAAAGTATATTCTGAGGTACCTAAAGGGTATAGTTGATTACAGGCTCAAGTATGAGGTGAATCAGAAGATTAACCTGGAAGGTTATGTTGATTCAGATTGGGCAGGCAATGCCATCGATAGGAAGAGCACTTCAAGGTGTTTCTTTAGTATGGGATTAGGTGTGATCTCTTGGTTTAGCAGGAAACAATCTTGCATGGAACTGAGTACAGATGAAGCAGAGTATGTCACAGCTTGTTCAGCTAGTTGTCAGCCAGTATTCCTGAGTAAGCTACTATCTGATTTGTTTGATCTCCTGTTGGATGCTACTTTTATATATTGCGACAACCAGAGATGTGTGAAGTTTTCTGAGAACCCAGTGTTCCATAACAAGTCGAAGCATATCGAGATCAAATATCACTATATCAGGGATATGGTACAGAGAGGAGCAGTAAAGCTCCAGTATGTTGCGACAGATGAACATATAGCTGATGTGTTGAACAAGCCATTGGCTAGAGTGAAGTTTGAGTACTTCAGGGAGAAGCTTGGTGTTCTCTAGATCGAGGTTCCCTCCAAAGGGAAGCTATGAGTCCGAGAGCCCTTCTGACATGAATATAGGATTGGTTCCTTCCATGATCAAATATAAGTGCAAGAGTAATTCTGATGTGACTGTGGGATGTGTTCCCACATGATCAAATGTAAGTGCAGAGCCATTCTGATGTGACTGTGGGATGTGTTCCCACATTATCAGATGTAAGTGCATATTCGTACTGATGTGACTATGGGATGTTTTCCCACATGATCATATGTAAGTGCACAGCCCTTTTGACATGCTGGATTGGTTCCTCACATGGTCATATGTAAGTACAGATCCCTTTTGACATGTTGGATTGGTTCCTCGTATGGTCAGATGTAAGTGCATAGCCCTTCTGACATGTTGGATTGGTTCCTCGCATAGTCATATGTAAGTGCAGATCCCTTTCGACATGTATGTTGGATTAGTTCCTCACATGGTCCAATGTAAGTGTAGATACTTTCTTACATGAATGCTGTATTGGTTCCTCTCATGGTCATATGTCAGTGCTGGGCCTTTCTAACATGGATTCAGGATGTGTTCCTCCCATGGTCAGATGTGGGTGCTGGGCGTGCCTTTTTGACATGTATGTTGGATGTGTTCCTCGCATGATAAGTTGTAAGTGTTGGGTGGGCCATTCTGACTTAGGATTAGATATAAGCACTGAAGAAGACCTACATCAAGGCTAGGCCTAAAACCAACATGAAAAAAATATGGCTCTGTTGAAATTCCTATGACAAAAAGAATCAAGAGATAGCACCAGTGATGATCCAGATCCAGGGATGATCCAGATTCCAGAAATGAAGGTGACTTGAATATGAAGATAACTTGATGATGATCCAGATGATATAGAGAAGAAGACTTGTGCTGATAAATTGTGTTGAGAGAATATCTTCCTAGTTAAGAGGGAGTGTTGATGTATTTGTAACTTTGGAATGTATTCACTTGTATATTTTATGTATTGTACCCCAATGTTTATTCCATGAAGTATCTGTAATGTAATTGAGTCATGTCATGCCCTGATGTTCCTATCGGGATATTCAATAATGTAAAAAAGTCATGTAAAGTCATAAATGGTAACCCTCCTTATTGATCAAGGGTTAAAGTCCTTGTAGTTGTGTGGCCCTAGGGTTATTAGACTTTCCTAGAGAAGTTAGCCCTAGTGAGTTATTGTCAAGTCAGGAATTAGTATAAATAGAGAGTGAGCCTCTCTATTTATCACACACTCACTCATACTCAGTTGTAGTGCATAACTGAGAGAGAAAGAAGAAGTTGGGACAAGAGAGAGAAAGACTACTGCTGTCGGGAGATCATCTTACGGTTTTGGGTTTTACTTTTGGTGTTGATTCTATCTTTGAGGAAGTTGCGGGGTTTTCTCCTTTATGGTTTCCATGAGGAAAATATTTGTTTCTATTGTCTCTTATGTTTTATTGTTGTTCTTGTTATTCTCTCGGTTAAATATCCTATAATAATTCTAGCTTAAATGTTAAAAATCTAACACAAGGATGGTAGTATTTGATCAGTTTTAAAAGTTGAAGATTTATGTTGTATAATGCTATCATCAATTTTAATATTAGAATTTTGAAAATTTTCCTGCTGTAAAATAGAGTTAGATGAAGATACAATTGATAACAAGTATTCTTCCTCTTTCATAGTATAACCATATGCTTCATCTACGCTACTAGAGGAATCTGTTATTAAACACTGAGATATAATGCATATCACTCGCAACAATGGTCGAAAAGACACTAAGGTGGATAAATTATTTTGCGCTATGAATAAAAAACAACATGAAAATATTTTAATGAATAAATGCTAGAGACAGGAAGAGACTTGTGCCATTGTTCGGCATCCCTTTCCAAGGAGTACATGAACATTTTAATCAGTACATCCTTGTGATGTTTATTCTGTTGGTCCATATGTTGATGAAACCTAATTACATGAAGTTCCTGATTTTCATCTTTTCCCTCTCTGAACCATTGAAGGAAATATCCCCACTCGTCCATGATAGGTCCTGCATTTGGAAAGCCTGGAACACCTGAAAAATTGAAAGGTGCAAAACTTTGTGCTAAAACATTTTCCATGGTCTTTGGAATCTTGAACCAGTGGATTCACCAATGGGTTCTTGGATCATGGAGTCATCAGGTGAATGATTGTAGTCTAAACTATGCAACCATCCTTTGTTCACCATCAAAGACTGGATCTAATATTTTTTGTTCTCCCAGGGAATATTTTCTTCACTTCTGTCCCCGACAACAATGCCAAAATATGTGTGTATTGGAGTTTGTACTAGACTACAATGGTAAAAATCCTCGGCATCTCATAAGGTTTAAAATAAAGGTTTAGATTTTGAATCTTTGATTTTTTTGGTGTATAATAAGAGGGAAGAAATCAAATAAGCTATATAAACTAATGAGTAAATCTGAAACATAGACCCGTAAGCATATAAGAGAGAAAGTAAACAAGGATGATGTAAAAAACATATGATTACAAATAATATATATGCATAATCCATTTTGGGAATCATCTATATAACAATAGATAGTTGATTACATATACAAATGATAAATTCCTTTAAACAGAAAAAAAAATTCTGTATAAAAGGGAACACAAATACATAAATCTGCAATGAAAAGCTAGAGACATAAACACTACCTTCATAAAAATCATCACAGAGTTATATCAAATACATTGAACTGTATTTGTATTTATTAAAAGTCAAAGTGGCTCATATAATATTTATCATCCTTCATAAAACTTCCAAAATATAATTACAGATATCAAAAGAGGTTCCAGACTTAAAGAAGTATACGAGATATCCCTATCCAATCCAATGTTATCAAACACCCCCCCTTTCTTTCCATTTGATTCATTACATTTATAATAAATTAGAGATATGAAGACAGTTTCTAGATCCAAAACTCAAGGATCGAATATGCCCAAAATAGCAAAATTGGATTTTGAGGGAAATCTTGCAAATTTCTGGAAAACAAGTTTTCAAATAACCACTTGCATATGATAAACTGTGACGGATTTTTAAATTTCGAGAGAGATTTTTGTAAATAGTTCTGTGATGAACAAAAAAATATTTTAGTTTTTAAAAATTACTCTCCATCTGTTCAGAATACATGACCAAATATAATGACAAAAAATAGGAAGTCATTAAATGTTAAAATCTGGAAAAATAGGTCGTAACAATTCATTCGAATATTCCAAACCATGACATCTGTTGCAAAAATGAGGGGGGTTTTTATGAATGAGGCCATTTTTGAAAAAAACCTCTTTTGGTTTTCTGAAATTCACTTCGATCTCCTCATAATATGTGTCCAATGGCAAGACTAAAATAAAGAAAACATATATTTCGACAACGACAATCTGTATAACCTCCATGTATTACACTGTCAGAATGTGTCAAATGACACATTCTTGAGAATCATGAGAAAACCTTCATAAAATGAATTAGAACATATGTAAAATTACTCACTAAAATAATTTAGGAAGATTATATATATATATATAAGTCCATTTATAACTTATAATGTTACAAATGCAGAAATATAAATAAGAAATAAAAATGAAAAATAGAAAAAGGGTTTAGAAACTAAGGGTTACACAAAACTCAGTCGTGAAGGGATTGTAACGCATGCAATGCATGCACTGGCAGGAGGGAAGAGCAGAGGGCAGACTGGCGAGCATACGGGCTTCCAGGACTGAAATTTTAACAGCAGGAGCTATGGCAGGAACCTGCTCTGATACCACCTGAATATTGTAATCGAGCTGGGGCTCTCCCTCAAGACTACTTGTGAAGTGCATGGAGGCCGAACCTAAATATTGTTGCAAAAATCCAATTGAAGAATGAAGTTGGGATCACATTCTACGTGAAACGAGATTACTGAGACTGCCCATCATGTTGACTGCATAAAGTTTTGAAGAGCTGAGATAATTGTTGACTGTTGGTTGTAATATTTTCTCTGTCATTGTATCATCTTTAAAACCTGAAGTTGAGATTGTAAATCACCTTGGTAGAGACTGTAGACCTGCAAGGTTATTATTTTTTTCTATTTCTCTTTGTCATATCAAGTTCATCATTGTAAATTACACTAATAGTTGTAAAGATGCACTCTTTGGCATCTAGTATTGGTGCTTCCCTAGCTGGCAAAGACCAATCCAAAGACCCTTCCAAGGGAGATTGTAGCAAGAGAGGACGAGGAATAAGAAATTTCAGAGGCAGAGGGGGCAGAAGCAAAAGATCAGATTTGCAGTGCAAGTGTTGTGGAAAGACTGGACATACATCAGATCAGTGTTGGGCTTCATGGGACTCCATCAAAGACAAGCATAACCAGAAGAAAGATGACCAAGATGCTAGTAAATTTTCTGATTCTTGTATTGTTGCACATTGTAATCTTGGATTTAATGAAATGACTTCTCTTTCATCTTACAAAAATTGTTGGCTTCTTGATACTGGTGCAACATCACACATGACATTTAGAAAAGATTGTTTTGAAGAAATGAATGAAACAATATATGGCATAGTTTACTTTGTAGATAAGTCAAGTATTAAACCAAAGGGAATGGGCACCATTCAACTGAAGATGCCCGGATTCCCTGATTTCTTGTTGAAGAATGTTCTCTATCTTCCAGAGTTGTAGAGAAGCCTGCTGTCCTTGGTGGAGATTCGATAGCAAGGCCATTCCATCCACATGTTTGATGGAATCGTTGAAATAAGAAAGTCCTCTGACAACCAAGTCATCATGACTGGATATGAAGATGGGAAGCTGTTGAAGCTCAAGGGTTCATCCGCAAGATTTCAAAACTATGCCTCATTCTCTCAGCATGGAGAAGGTAATATGTCATCTAGCTCATTGTGGCATGCAAGATTTTGTCATCTAAATTATAACAGTCTTCGTTTGTTGAGAAAGAATGGTGTATTTGGCTTGCCCACCATTCCTAAAGAGAAGAATAAATGTGATGCATGTATATTAGGGAAACATAGTAAGCTGCCATTCCATGAATCTAATTTCAGAGCAAGTAGGAAATTAGAACTAGTGCATTCTGATTTATGTGGCCCAATGCCAACTCCTTCAGCAAATGGGAACAAGTATTTTATGACATTTGTTGATGACTACTCAAGAATGTGCTGGACATACTGTTTAAAGACAAAATCAGAAGCATTTCAAACATTCAAAGACTTTCATGCATTGATTGAAAAACAAGCACAATCAAAAATCGGTACACTTCGTACTGATAATGGAAAATAATACACTTCAAATGCTTTTGAAGCTTATCTTAGTCAACATGGAATTGCAAATCAGACTACTGTTCCCTACAATCCTCAACAAAACGGTGTAGCAGAGAGAATGAATAGAACCATAATGAATATGGTTCGCTCAATGATGTTTTTCAAGAATGTAAAACTAATGTTTTGGGGTGATGCAGTAAAATGTGCAGCATATTTGAGAAATAGAAGTCCATC
This sequence comes from Pseudotsuga menziesii, assembly GCA_001517045.1. NCBI lineage: Eukaryota > Viridiplantae > Streptophyta > Pinopsida > Pinales > Pinaceae > Pseudotsuga > Pseudotsuga menziesii. The sequence goes on along the minus strand of LPNX011106436.1, from coordinate 149,385 downwards.
AAATGCACTTGATAACAAGACTCCACATGAAATGTGGTTTGGCCATCTCCCTTCAGTCAGGCATCTCAGAGTTTTTGGTTCCACCTGTTATGCCTTGATTCTGAAGGAGCAAAGAAACAAGCTTGGTGCTCGAAGCAGAAAGTGCATTTTCCTGGGGTACGAAGAATACTCCAAGGCATAACATTTGTATGATGAGGTAAACATGAAATTTTTTATTTCCAGAGATGTCATTTTTCTTGAAACTAATAAAAATGACCAGTCCATTGAGAGACAGCTTGATCATCTGGAAAATTATCCTCATCCAAAGAACTATTATGAAAATGAATATGAAATTCCAAATCTTGAAGGGGGATTCCTATTCTGGATCAACCTTTGGAATTTCCATATGAAGCACCAACTCCCCCGCATGAAAAATTTCCTGCTACTTCACTTGAACAAGACGTTCAACTGGATGATGTGATTGAGAGAATTGAAAGACTCTCAATCAATGATGAAGCTCCACCAGCTGATCAACCAGGACCATCAGGGAAGATTCCTAAATGGGCCACAAAGACACTTGAAAGTGTCCATCCAGATGAAGTTGGAAAGACAGGAACAAGAAATTCGAAAAGACATGGAGGAGAAGCAGATAATTCAGGTGATGACATGGATGTATCATTTGATTGTGAATTTAATTTATCTGCTAACTTTGAACCAACTTCCTTTGAAGAAGATTCTACTCGTGTTGAGTGGAAAGAATCTATGAAGAATGAGTATGATGCACTCATAAAGAATGGAACTTGGAAGCTAGTTGACCCTCCAGTTGGAACCAAACCAATTGGCTGCAAGTGGGTGTACAAGAACAAATACAAATCAGATGGCTCACTTGACAAGCACAAAGCGAGGCTTGTATCAAAAGGCTATGCACAGAAAGAAGGAATTGACTATGAAGAAACATTTTCTCCTACAACAAAATGGGATACCATTCATACATTACTCTATTTAGCTGCTCAGAAAGGGTGGAAAGTTCATCAAATGGATGTGAAGACTGCTTTCTTGAATGGATACTTGAAAGAGAATGTCTTCATGTCTCATCCAGAATGCTTTGTTGTGAAAGGAAAAGAACAAAAGGTATGCAAGCTTGTCAAATCCTTGTATGGCCTAAAACAAGCACCTCGCGCATGGTATGAAAAGTTAACCGAGCATCTTTTGAAGTTAAATTTTGAACATTTTGATCTTGATGATGCAACACTGTTTATAAAGAAAGTTGGAAGATCTGTTGTGTATCTTGTAGTGTACGTAGATGATCTTTTGATGACAGGGAACAATGAGAGCTATATAGCATCCATAAAGAAAGATTTGAAAAAGATCTTTGAAATGACAGATATGGGACATCTCCACTATTACTTAGGAATTGAAGTCACTCAACATCCTAAGTACATATTCCTATCCCAGAAACAATATGTTGGAGAGCTACTAAACAAATTTTGCATGACAGAATGCAACCCTATCTCTACTCCAATGGAACAGAAAATGAAGCTCACATCAAGCGAAGGAAAAGAATTTGAGGATC
>LPNX011106436.1:130942-147572 GCA_001517045.1 Pseudotsuga menziesii | reverse complement strand
CAAAGTATCATTTGATTCGACATCATGTAGAAGCCAAGATAGTCCATCTTCGACATTGTTCCACAAATGATCAAGTTGCAGACATCTTCACCAAAGCGCTTGGACGAGGAATGTAATGTCCCGGTTTTGACCCTGTTGCATTAAGATGTATATGATGATGTATAAATTGTAAATGATCATGGTGTGGAGCTAAAGGCCAAGGCCCCACCATTGATCGGTCATGCTATGTTTTGGGATTTAAATTTGTCACCGACGGTATGTCGGGGCATGCGGCATATATTATATTGGTCATCATGTAAATATGCATCTATAATTAAAATGAACACAACCAGCTACGGTCGCGGAAACTAAATCGAATGGGGCATGATTTTCCCAAGGATAAGGATGGGGTGAGGAAATTTGTCAACCTTGGCCAATAAGGGAAAATACCCATGTGTTCTCTTCCTTTTGTCTCACCCAACCACTGCAATTAATAATTTCTACTGGTGGTTGAGGCAGTTAATGGTTTTGGGGAGTGGGGTGGCAGGACTGTAAGTCCTCACCCACACGCACACTCCACCCTTGTTGACTTCACTCACGCATGCAATTCCACTCTCACCACGAGCTGCAAAATGCTCAGGCATTGCAATTCGTGTCCTGGCCATTGCTGCTCACCTTCACGCACTTCCCATTTGGCCGCTCACTATTTTCACGCACAGGAATTTTCCTAGGTTTTACCCACACGATTTTCTCTTGCAAAATTCGCGTCCTCCCCATTGCTGTGCATTCTCACGCAGAGGGATTCCTTCCCATTTTTGGTCTTCACGCACAGGATTTTGCTGGCTTTACCCACGCAGCAGTTTTCCTCTGTGGATTGTTGAATAGTGTGGCCGTATCCTGTACTCACGGGATGATTGTGGGTTCTGCATTGTTGCTCACGCTCACCCACAGGCTGGTAGACTGTAATTTCTTCCCCAACTCGGTCTGTATATGTTTTCTTGGTGATTTTGTTGCCCAGGACGGGCTGTGTTTTCCCACGTTGTTGGTTGTGGTTGTTGTGGTCTTCCCTACATATTTGGGCTATTGTAATTCATTTGAAGAGTCACTTTGGCCACGATAGGGCCAAGAATGACTCAGAATTTTCCTTCCCTGTTTAAGCCGTGACAACTAGATTAATTTCCTGTGTGCAATGGTTGGTCTTCGAACTGTATTGGGAGCAGGGATGTGGGATGAGTTTTGCTTGATAAACCTGGTGGCTGGAACCACACAGACAGAGCTAGAGGGATGACCTTCTTCTCCATCACCCCTGAATAGCACTGGAAGGGAATGCAGGACCTGAGGGACTGTGTAGCAGAGAAGGGACTGATTCCTTGTGTTGGGTGTGGATGGGTGTCTCAGAGGTCAGGCTAGTTCTGGTGTAGGTGTCCTTGGCTCTGTAATGAGCTCACCAGCTTAGCAATCTACCTTCTCCAACTCCTTAATGGCCTGATAAACCCAACTCTGTTGGCTTGGCTGTGTGTTTTGTACATCCTTGGCTATGTGTAAGCCTGCTAGTTCCCTTATTCCTTGGAGAATCATGCCCAGCTCGGGGGTGGCAGCGTTGCTGAGAAATTAATGAGCACACTGGCCTATGGTTGGGAGGAGCGTTGCAGCGACGTAGCTGGTTGCGGATCGATTTCATTATAAGATAAGTGATCTCGTGTATTTTACCTCTGCAATTCTATATTTACTGTTAATGAAAATGAAATGAACATGTTGAAAGAATGCATGTATGAATGCTGTTGGTTTCCTCTGTGTATGAGGATTAAATTGCATCTGTGCATGATAAACAATCATGTGTGCATATTTTAGTTCAATTTTAGTTTAAGCATTATGTTTCAGCAATTCTTGTGAATTTTCATGTTCATGGGCTCATAGCCGCTGTGCTAGTATAGTTGGGTCGCGTCCTCTTCGCCGGCTAGAGGCATGGGGACGTGACAAGAAAAGTTTGAAAGGTTCATAAATATGCTCGGACTTATGAACACCCCTTCGGATTAAGAGGGGGATTGTTAGAATATAATCCGTTAGGGTTATATATTGTAAATAAATAAATAAATAAATAGTAGGAAGCCAAAAAGGCTGAGCGGAAGGTGAAACCCAACTGCCATGTGATTTGTATAAATATAGGCATTTGCATTGGAATAATAATCAATCGGGAGTTATTACCTAACAGTTAGGTTCCCAAATTCTTAAAGGGTTCTGGCTCAATGGAAGAACAACTTACTTACAAGCAGGAGGTTGGTGGTTTGATTCCTCTGTTCCCTAATGATATTGAAATATTGGTTAAAAAATACTAAACCAATGACCAAAAAATGAGAGATAAGTGAACAAACAATGAAAGATAAGTGACTAAACAAAATGACCAAAATTCACATATAAAATGACTAAAAACAACTAAACTAGTGACAAAAAATGAGAGATAAGTGACCAGAAAATGAGATATAAGAGACAAAAAAATGACCAAAATTCACATATAAACGACCAAATGAAATTTTTGGTGGCTAATTTCCGGTCACTTATCACACAACCAAAATTGTGGTCATATTTAGCTTGGTCATTATAGCTTGCCTTGTGGTAATTAATTTGGTCATATTTTTTGTCATTAATTTGGCTATATATTTGGTTCTTAATTATGATAAATAATGACCAAATATACGACCAAATTAATGACCATAATACAAGCTATAAATGACCAAACTAAATATGACCATATTTTTTGTCACATGATAAGAGACCGAAAATTAGAAACCAATGATCGCCAAATCAAAAGTGGTATATTATATGTGGATTTTGGTCATTTTTTTGTCACTTATATCCCATTTTGTACTAGTGAAAGTAGTAGTAAATGTGGGTGATTGGGTGAGTTCCATAGATCCCAAAGCTTTCCAACAAGACGAATCCATGACACAAGTTGATGCAACCTCATTACGACTATCCTTTCAATAGTCCTTGTGGCATGGAACACATTGATCTAGAAGGCCACATGGTACGAAAGACAAGGTTTGATATTAGAGACATCAAACTTAACAACTTGGTTGTTCAAAGGATAGGGACTTCCTAAAGAATACAATAAATATTTTATCGTGAGGGGAAACTTTGAAGAACATCAATAGCTAATGTGAAACACAACATCTAATCTAAGTGCTCAACAATAGAATAGTTAGGGTTAGCTCTAGAATTATGATTGTGTGATTCCCTCTTGTATACACCTTTAGGAACACAACGACTAGACTCTACCACAAGTTTCTCTATTAAAAGAGGGTTATCTAGATCATGATCTTCCTTACCTTTAAATGAAGACTCAGGATTTCCATAGTCCTTGGACCTAGTTGAAAATAGATCATTAGAATTTATCATATTGATATATGATTGATCAAAAGAGGGAGCATTTTTGGTGACCCCTTGTGGATTTTCAGTTGTTTTAGAAGAAGTATAAGATAAATGTAACCCTTGTGGAAAAGTATTATTTAGAATAGGAGGATGTTATTGTTTTTGATTCAACAGTCTTTGGGATTCTTTTATTAATGTGAATTGATGTGTAAGATGGTCTTCCAGTTGCAAATATTATAAGGGAACTTAAATTTATTACACTCTTTCATTGCCCCACCAACATTATTAGTTTGTTTATATTTATCATTATTACCCTACCCTTTATTATTATTATCCTTATTAATATTCTTCTTTTTCCTACTAGGTTGTTAGTTGTCTACACAATGTGTATAGAATCTATTTGGGAAGGAGAGGTGACAACACAATTTGTACTTGTTGCAAAAGACAGGATGGACAAATATTTCATTTGACTATTAACAACTTCTACAACATGGATTGAGTAAAAAACACCATTAGTATGTGGCCCAAGTTTTTGTTTGGAAGGGTCTATACTAAACCGTGGTGCATCTGGAATAAATTATCTAAGGATCCCAAAATGAGGATATATCAAATCTACCTATTGGGCCTTAAAAATGGAATCTTCTTTTGTGGTGAACCTTGATGTAGAAACATCCTTGGATATATAAGGAAACAAGGATTGGAGGAACCATTCCAAGAAAAAATCAAGGGGGATGGATGCCTTAATCAACCTTTTCTTCCTATGCCACTCTTGGATGTGATATAATATATGGGTAGATTTATTCTTCCCTAATTGAGATAGGATATTAGTACCCACATCGTATCAGATAGGAAGCTAATAAGTTCAAAAATATCGTTGCAAGATCATAAAAGGAATGGTCAGATGAACCAGGAAACTCAATATACCATTTCATGGAAATTCTAGTGAGTGTGTGTTGAATCAATATCAACCCAATAGAATAATCATTAAGTAAATTTGTAGAAAACCATAAGTGGAAATTAGTAACATGATCTCTAGGATGTTCACTAGTTTAACCTTAAAACTTTAGAATGTATGAGGGAAATTTGGTTCGAACTGGAGGTTAGTTAGGATCGTGGCACACCAGATCATTCATCAGTTTCGAAAGATCTGGAAAGTTCAAAGATCCTAGGGTGTCTCGATTGCATGGAAAAATAATTTTAATAAGAACATTGTGGTGGGATATTCCCATCACTGAGATTCCGAAAAGATAAATAGGGGTTTCCCCTTGTCACGATTTTTGCAACACTTATTCCTATTAAGGGATTCCAATGGCTATGCATAAAATTGCCCCTAGTTGGAATACCCTGCATCCAATTTGATTGGGCCTATGAAAGTTACTTCCAACTAGTATCTTGGTTGAAGGGATAAAGTTACTACCTCCCCCACTAAAAAATGAAAATGGGGTAGATTGGGAAGGCATAAAGAATTATTGAAAACCACCCATATGAGTATTAAAAACTATAAATGGATTCACACCTAAAACATGCCCATCAAATTAGATAGGTCTTGTCCCAAAATAGGGAAAGGAAGGGGGAATATGACCTCCATGCCATGAAAAACCGTATAATGGTGTAGAAGAACCACTGAAAGCAGTAGTAGGATTCAAAACTAAGGGAGCACAATTAACTAGGAAGCTAGGCATACCCAATACCAATATACAAAATGTAATGGAAATAGAACCAAAAGGGTATGATAAGCAATACAACCAAAAGGGTATGAGTAGCTGCAAAACCTAAAGGTGAGGATGTAGTGCAAAAAATAACCATAGGAGATGAAATAGATATGGTTTCATGTAAAATATGAGAAGTGACATGAAGAGGAGAAATACTCTTAGGACTATAGCTAAAGTGGGAGTATGAGATTATCCCAAACTTTACCCTAAATCTCCCATAACCAACCCTCTTCTAATCCGATAAGGAATTGTTTCTTACTAAAAAACACTTGGAACATGCACAAAGACTAGATCATTTGGTCCGGTTGAATGAGGGTTGAAAGGTATGATAAAGACTTCATCCTGTAGATCTTTAAGTCTAATATTGTGTGATACAATAGTTTTGTTTCTTGTAGGTTGTGGTTCACCGAATAAATTGATGAAACATATTACCTCAAAAGATCCAACTATGTTTGTTCATCACATTTATGGACACTGTGGAGGTTCAAATGGAACCGAAGGAATATTTTGAATCCTCTTATAATGGTGAAGTGATTGATATTTCATACTTTAAAACTTTAAAACTTTAAAACAAATCAAGTATTAAGGCCAACAAAATCACACACAACACAAAGAGTACCCCATTAAAAAGAGTTCTAGGATATCAAACTAGGTCAACAAAAGGCCTTTCGAAGTTTAGAGTGTGTTTATTAAGTCCCATATCCAAATAGAAAAGATCGAAGAACAATTACGAAGGCCTCCACTGATAGTCCTCCGTGGTGCAAGGGCCCCTATAAGGAAAGGGACACCCTAAAAGGGTATTATCAGTTTGGATCAACATTTTTCCAAGTTTGGTAGTAAGTTCCTGTCATCACATATGTGGTACCTATGACAAGATACTATGGTTACCAATATGAAGTCAACATCCATGGGGGAAGTTGACGACCGAGATTGTAAGTATTGGAAGGATGTCTAAGCTCAAAACCTAAATAGTACCAGCACCACATGGGGCCAAAGTTGGTACTTAAGAAATCCTCATACACCAAAAATCCCACAAATGCTCGGTTTAAGTATTAGTGGGGTCCCCCTTCCACTCAACTTCACATAACCTAGTTCTTGAATCTTATTTGGGGGTATCTTGAGAGTATCTTCTCGGCCACACTCTTACTCTATTCGATTTATTCTTATGCCTCTAAATGGCCAATATATTTCACAATTTAAGTTTTTCTTGGACAGTTAAGTGCCACCTTATTCCAAGACCATAAACTTAAGCTAAATTGGTGAGCCCTATAAAAATAAAGTTATACTTGATTACAGATTAAGCTATACTTTTAAGTGGTCTTTTTTACTTAGGGGAATGGAAGTGAAACTAGTGATGTTCTTGACACTCACAAGAATATATATATATATATATATATATAAAACAAAGGAATCTTTCACAAAAAAATTATAAAAACACAAAACATTTTCCAAAAAATTATTTTCCTTTTCATTATTTAACAAAAAAAATACCTAAAAAGAAAACAAAAATACAACTTTTCTTTTTCAAGAATTGAAATAAACATTCGATACTAAACAATTTTTTTTTCAAAACTCAAAACTAACTCCTTTTTAAATTTTCAAGGAAAGGAAATCTTCTCTTTTTAAAAAAGAAATATAAAATTTTATGTTTAACTATTGCATGTAAACAGAAGTATCAACAATAGTATTGAAATTTTGCTTCACTTAATGCTCAAATATGCAAGTAAAGATGCAAAAATGACATTCTTTTCGAACTACAATAAACAATCAACAAGAAAGATTATAAACAATCAACAAGAAAACTTACAAAACAATTAAACTTTGTATTGATTTTTTGTGATGATATGGACAAAAAAGTAAAAAAAACGAGTGTTGATTTCTGAAAATAAAAAACAAACTTCTATACTTCACACTCAACGCAGATAAAAAAAAACCACATTTCTAGTTCAAGTAAAGAGAAACTGAAAAAAGAAGCAAAACTAGATGTACGTGGGCTTGGAAATGCTAGGTCATGTGCACTTGACTTTCTAGTGTTCAGGTTGCATAGAGGGACAAAAACATGTTTTTTTTTTAATGAGTAATGAATGCTATAGAAAAAGTATGCACCTGTGTGCATTGTTACCCATGCACCAGTATCGAGAAATGAAAAAAATAAAAAATTTGATGCCCGAACCCTGAAATGTATTCTCGTAAGGGTCATAACATGGAAATATACTAGGATAAGATACGAAAGATTGAAAAAACAACAGAAACAAAGAAAAAACAAACCAAAAATATCAATTAATAAAAAAAATCCATAGCTACCCAAAATGGAAAAAATCCCCATTGGAGTCACGATTGTTGTTTATGGATTGTTGTTTATGTGATTTAAACTATCGTAGTTTTCTTTAGGCCAAACCACCACAAAGTGATACCCAAAAGAAAACTTGAATATTTGAGAAAACGTATTCAAAACTCTTTACAAGAAAACTTTCTTGAAATGAACAAAGGAGGTTTCAAATGTAACATTAGGTAATCCAAATAGTTGATGTAGAATCCGTAGGATGACATTGCTCTAATCTTCTCACCAACTTCTCCAAGATTCAACTTGAAAATGAATAGGGATCTAAACAAGACTAGTTATTGATGCAAATATATAATTTCATTCATTGTAATTCACAAAGAATATTTTTATAAAGAATGGAACCTGCGATCTAGATTGGATGATAGGTTCCATTCTATATAAAAAAGATATAATTTAAAAATGAGTTGCTAAATAACTCATCCAAATCATGAGAATTAAAAACTTAAATTAAACACTTAAACTCGAAGGAAGAAAGATTTCTTTTATAATTAAAATAACAACAAGTTACAGATAGATTTAACTTGAATCTTGTTGCAGCACAATTATGGAACTAATATCGGATACCTTCTACCTAGTCATTTTACACACTAAATATGGATTCACTATGAGAGGTATGCTCAAAACAATAATATAAACTGTTTAGATAAATATGTGCTGTCAATGTTGACTAAAAAAACCAGTTTTAGATAGGAGAAATGGGCTTTTGCAAACCATAAAAATGGGGCTTTTAGATCAATTCTCAAAGAAACAACATGAGAGTACTTGTAGAAATCGCAGCTCTGATACCATTAGAAAAAAATCCTTGATGCAAAGAAGAAGAATAGGAGATAGATATTCCTACTAAGATAATTCTCACAAGTATGCATACGAAAAATACAGAGAAGAATAAGAGAATGAATACAAGAAAAGTGTTCCAATATATTTTCAAGTATTATTGATCAGCTGAATAGATGATGAACCAATAATGAATTGATTGATTATTACAATAGTAATACATCCTTATAAAGGAAAATTGAGCTGGTGGAAGACAACTCATGCTAGCTCATAAATCGTACTTACCAAATAAGATAAACCCCCATAGGTGGATACTAGCACTTCACAAATCAATCAAGGACCTCATGGAATAGAAAAAGCATGAGTGAGTGTCATGAATGATGAAAAAAATGCTAATCTTGGAATATAGAGAGAAAATAAGGGAGTATGGGTTGGCAACAAAAGATAGCAGTTTCCTAGTTGACTAGATTTACCTTAGCCATAGAAAAGCTGGATAAAAGCATAATAAAGACATAATTTGCAGGAAAGCACGGTTACTAATTTTGAAAGTCAATATAGTGGATGTGTGATCAAACCAAAATCAGTATTAAAGCGCTCATGGGAGATATATGGCAAGTCTTGACCATGTTGTGCAAGTGGATGCCAACTATCTAGGTTAGTAGGTATGAATTTAATAAAAAATGATTAAATATTTTTATCCTAAGTATTAAGTGGTTTTATTATATTCCCACACACCCCTTTTATTCTGACTTTATGATGTTCATGTCTGAAATAAGCAGATGCATATGGTACATATAGGTGTACATAGGGCCTAGAAACAAGGCTTTGGTCACCCTTTATAATTATTCATGTCTAGAAAAGATGAGGAAAGAGGAAAAACCACATGGGGAAAATCCTCCCTCAAGAAAGGACACAGCACAAAATTTGAAATATGTCTTCAAGATATATTTATCTTCACTTTAATGAGTTGAATGAACTACTTCTGGTGAAAGACTTTGATGAAGATATCATGAATTCCATGATCATGCGCTATAGTGTAGAATCTACAAGAAAGAAGATGATAGACTCCTTGTATCTCATCATGTGATGAAGTAGGAGCATTATTTGAATAATTCTTGCTTCTAACCAAATTTTTTATGCTAACACAGTCTAAAATGGAAAATATGTATGTGCATGCTTGTTGGTGTTTACTCTCTCTTCAACATAGGTTTAGTCCCTCCCTTGCATGCAAGAAAACCCAATATATCGACATGACAAAGCAAGTCCCAGTCGGCAGCACCTGCAACACAGATGCAGTATCACCTAAGAGATCTTTTTATGGGTAACTGCAAGAACCAGGTTTCTATAGTTGGATGGGGGATTTCTCGTCCCTCAATATTCTATGAAAGAGATTGACAAAAGCTGATGGGTGGGGTATGTTGAAATATTGTAACTTCGAAGAATATTCTATACGTATCTTTTGTGGTCCCCAATGGTCCTACTGGGAGAACCACTTGTATTATCTTGTACCCCGATGCTTCTAATCAGAAGAACTAATAAGAGTCATGAGGTTGTCCCCTCTATTTGTAAAGGTGGGTCATTAGCACCCCAGTGTGGTTACTTGAGCCTACTTGTGTAACTCGAGCCTACATGTCGGATGAGTTAATTCAAGCCAACGGATGAATATAAATGGAGGTGTGGTACTCCTCATTTGAGACACACACACTCTCACTTGTGTAGCGCATTAGTGGAGAAGAGAAGTAGCTAGAGAAGGAGGAGGATCAGGCTTTGATATCCTTGTTGGTTTTATCTTTTATATTTTGGGGCATCTATATTGAGGAAGCTTTTGCTGGGTTTTTCCCTTTATGGTTTTCCCAGGACAAATCTTTTTGTTCTCCTTTTGTATGGTTGTGCTTGTCTATCTTTCAGTGATCCTGTTTATATGCTTTTGTTATGAAATCGAAATGAAATACTAATGATCTAGCTTAGCATATGAAAATTCAACATGGTATTAGAGCCACCCTGAAAGAAGACATTGTGCAGCTATAGAATCTAGGGCTTCTTACTTTTTGGTTCTCTCTCCACAATCGATCAGCAAAAGAAGGCTAGGCTGACTCTCCATTGAAGGGCGCATCCTTCTGTCGAAGCGGAATTCGATTCCAAGCATTTTCAGTTTTCGGTGCGGAAAATTAGGGCTTTTTGCAGAAGAGGAATTTTTGAGTGAGCCTAGCATAGGATTTCTCTCCTCATCAAAATCAAAGTTTAGAGACCTGGATCAATATTTTTGGTTGGGTGAAACTTCGGGAAAGTCAAACCCTAGTTTGACCCCAAGCTAGAAAAACCCTAAATACTAAAACTGCTAAGTTTTGGTACTTTCGATATATTCCGATATTGGAGAAGGCTAAAGATTTGAAAATTGTAGAGGCTGAATATAAAATCTTGATTTACACTGTTTCCAAAATTCATCCTCAGATTCGCTATATTCTGGGAGATATTATCCCTCCAAGTTAGGGTTCCAGCCTCTTACATAATTCATACCTAAACAGGACACCTGGGGAGAATTGCTGTAGCGTGGGATACAGAGGTCCAAATGGAATTCTTGAAGATGTTACAGAAATAGAATGGACTGTACTTTTTGTGGTCCAAATTTCCAAACCTGAATATGAACCAGTGACAGGTGGAATTCCGTACAACTTCACTATTCTGAAAAGTCCTGTAACAGGTCACCTTGGAAAAATCATCATAAATCCCAATTGGTGAAACCAATTCTAATGAAACCTATGGTGTTGGATCCGGAACATGCGATTTTACCTCAGTGAGAAATTTCAGACATAGAGGAGCAATAATTTCAGAGATATCACAGAAATAGTAACAGGAATTTCTGCAGAAAAAATTGGAAAAGTAGGGCTTCCTGTTACGGGAGCTTCCCTCCACTGTTTTCAGAAAAGGAGTACATTGGAAAGCTCCATTTGAAGATATATATATTTCTATCCAATAAAATATGAGAGATTCAAAGTTTTGAAAATTAAGGTTTCTCTGACAAACCCTAGATTAGCCAGCTCCCAAAGCAGGACGGACACCTCAAATCGGTAAGATCTAATCTTTTGCTATTTGAATTTGAGGTTCTCATTTCAAAGTGATCTATCACATCAGCTTGATCATAAGATTGGTGAAGTTGAAAAATTCCAAGCATGGAATTATTTGATCTCTCTGAAGAAAATGAATTGGACACCTACATGAGTAGAGAGGTTCCAGTTCTAAAGGGAGATGAGCCTCAAAGCCTTACGCAAGAAGAACTTGATCAAGGCCAAGAAGATCATTGTTGATTCAATCACGGATCAACTTGTACCACAAGTGTCTTCCCTAAAGACATCGAAGATGTTTGATTCCTTGATCAAGCTATTTGAAGATAAGAACATAATTCAGAAGATGGATTTGAGAAAACAGTTGAAGAATGTGAAGATCCAGAATGCATAACATCTTGAAATGGTAGAAGAAGAATCAGAGAATGGCCTCCCATGATCATGGGATTCATTCATGTGAGGAATGTGTGACAAAAGGAAGTGATTACTTTCAGTTGACTCTGGGAATAAGAAGAAGCTCATCTCATAAGAAGAGAAGAAGAAAGATGGGAGCAAATTGAAGATCAAGCTGTCACCATTCAAAGAAGATCCCTCAAGCGATGAGGAATATGAAGAACTCAATTCTTGACAAACCTCTTATCCATCTTATCATTTGGATAAGAAATGATGATTTCATGGATGAAGAAGATGATGAAGCAGAATGATCAAGAAGGAGTCTACCCATGAAACAAACAAAAAATAAGTATTCAATTGTCATTTAATGATAATGTTTTGTTATGCATTTGATTATATTCAGTTGATGTGTTGTTTGCATGCATGTGATGGGTAAGTAGCTCATGGTTCGATACAAATCTCCATTTTTACTTATCTAGAATGAAACCTATTTGCTGACATATTGGATTAGTGCACAATCTCAATGATGTCATGGTAGAGATGGAAGGCATATAGAAAGTTTATGTGAGATATGGATGAATGTTGTATTGGATAAATAGTTGCATGATGCATAAGAATTTGTTGTTATGCATATGTAGTTCTAACCATGCAGCTGGTGCATTTGAATTGTAGGAAAGGTCCTGTACAACCTCCTAAAAGAAAAGAAGGATGAGACTTGTTCCGAAGAACAAGTGATGACAATTCAATAAACATGAATCTAAAGCTCCCAGGGTTAGAGACACCATGACGAAAGAAAGAGCTTCAAAGAGCAGTAGATCCACCTCGAAGGATGAAGACCACCATGGGTATGAGAGATAACTCAAGATGAAGAAAAAAAAAATTCTATGAAAGAAGCTATGATTAAAGAATAACAGTTGATTATGGGGAATGATGTATATGATATGATTTCGAGACATAAAGGGAAGTACATAGTATCTTCCATATGGATCTGCAAGAACAAGTGTACAGAGCAAGAATCGTGATTTTCCTCAGAAAGAATAGACTATGACATGACATACTCTATTGACCAGTATATATCAAGCATAGAATCACCTATACAGAATGAAGAAGGAAGATAATACTCCACTTCAGGGGGAGTTACTACAAAATATATCTGAGTTCGAAACGGTACGACATGATGGACAACTTCCTAATGGATCGAGACTTTAATAAGAGTAAAGTGGGTTCCAACCTTCAAGGTTGAATGCAGAAGACTAGGATATGTTAATGATCTGACAAGACAAACTCATGGAAGATGTTATGATGATGTTTGGGATATATTACTCAAACTAGAAAGCAAGCATGTGGTATCTTACAAATGGGTTTGCAAGATAAAATATGTCACTGATAGAAGTAAGGAAATACTTGTGGCTAGAGGTTTCTATAAGAAAGAGGGAATTAATTTTGAAGAGACACTTACTCCAAGAAGCAAGGTACACTTCCTTCAGAACTATGATGGTAGTTGCTTCCATGATGAAGTAAAGACAATCCTTCCTTAATGGTATGATTGGGGAAGAGTTTTACATTGAAAGGATTTGAAGCTGAAGACAGATGGACTCATATATGTAAGTTGAAGAAGGGCCTCTATGGCATGAAGCAAGTTCCCAGAGCTTGGTATGGCAGTTTCCTGTCAATTATGGGTTTTACCAAGAGTAAAGCTGATCCTAACCTTTATCTCAAGGTTGTAGAAGATGAACCTGTCATCCTGTTATTATATGTGGATGACTTATTCTTGACAGGGAAGGAGAAACAGATCATGGAAAGCAAGAAGAAACTAGCAGAAGAATTTGAGATGAAATACCTTGGGTTAATGCACTATTTACTAGGTCTGGAAATATGACAAAGTTCAGAAGAAATATTTCTCAACCAAGGAAAGTATGCAGTAGAGATATTGAAGAGATTAAATATGTTGGAATGCAAAGCTATGGCCACACCCATGGAATCCAAACTGAAGCTGTTAGATGATGACTCATCAGAGTTAGTAGATGCGACTCATTACAAACAGATCATTGGGTCATTGATGTACTTAACAAATACCAGACCAGAAATTTGTTTTGCTGTGAACACCTTAAGTCAATATCTTATTCAACCAAGATGGGTTCACCTAGTAGCTACAAAACATGTGATGAGATATCTGAAAGGGACTATAGACCTTGGTCTATACTATGATGGTAGCCATGACTACAGATTGTATGGCTATATAGATGCATATTGCATTGGAAGTATCTCAGAAAGGAAAAGCACATCAGGTAGATGCTTTTGTTTGGGGTCTGCTATGAGTTCATGGTTTAGTAGGAAACAGTCCAGTGTTTCTCTTAGAACAACAAAAGCAGAATACATAGCAGATTGCTCTGCTAAGTTGTGAATCCATATGGCTTCGGAAGCTGATATCAGGTCTCCTTGACCTGAATATGGATACTACATTGATTCTATGTGATAACGAGAGTTGTGATAATAGAGAACCCTGTGTTCCATCGTAACAAATAGAAATCCGATATTTCTGCATACAAGATAAAGATGCAGATGATGATGTTTCAGTATTCCCATACTGAAGATATAGATGATGCTTTTAGTATTCACATACTGGAGATACAGATGGTGATAGTTTAGTACTCACATACTAAAGATGTAGATGATGATGGTTTAGATGGTGATGTGCTGACGAAGCCTCTGTCCTGAGTAAAGTTTGAACACTTTCGAGACAAGCTTGGTGTGGTTTGGAAAGACCTTCCTTGAAAGGGGGAGTAGTGATGTTGTAATGGGATTGTATCATCCTGGGAAATATGTCCAGAAGTGATCCGGAGACCTCAGTCTTAGAGAATGAAGAGGGATCGTATCATCCTGGGACATATGTCTAGAAGTGATCCAGTGACCTCAGTCATCGAGAATGTAGCAGGATTGTATCATCCTTGAACTTTGGTTCAGAACTGATCTGGTGAACTTCAGTCATCGAGAAGGTGGCAGGATTGTATCATCCTTAGACTTCGGTTCAGAATGGATCCAGTGAACTTCGGTCATCGAGAAGTTGGAAGGATTGTATCATCCTTAGACATCGGTTCAGAACAGATCCGGTGAAATTCGGTCATCGAGAAGGTGGTAGGATTGTATCATCCTTGAACTTTGGTTCAGAACGGATCCAGTGAACTTCGGTCATCGAGAAGGTAGTAGGATTGTATCATCCTAGAACCTCGGTTCAGAATAGATCCGGTGAATTCGATACTCAAGAACGTGTGTTGATATCATAATTCCAATAGGAAGGATTGTATGAGTTCCACAACTGTGTTGATCCCATAATTTTGAAAGGAAGGATCGTTAGTAACTCCGTAAAGACCTAAATCCCATAATTCCGAAAGGAAGGATCATTGAATTGATCCCATAATTCAAATAGGAAGGATTGTCTAAGTTCCACAGATGTGTTGATCCCATAATTCAGAAAGGTAGGATCGTTAGTAACTCTGTAAAAACCTAAATCCTGTAATTCTGAAAGGAAGGATCGTTGGTAGCTCCGTAAAGACTTGATCCCGTAATTCCAACAGGAAGGATTGTCTGAGTTCCACAGATGTGTTGATCCTGTAATTCCAATAGGAAGGATCGTTTGAGTTCCACAAATGTGTTGATCCCGTAATTCTGAAAGGAAGGATCGTTAGCAACTTCGTAAAGACCTAAATCCTATAATTTTGAAAGGAAGGATCGTTAGTAGCTCCATAAAGACTTGATCCCGTAATTCCTAAAGGAAGGATCGTCTGAGCTCCACAAATGTGTTGATCCCGTAATTCCGAAAGGAAGGATCGTTAGTAACTCCGTAAAGACCTAAATCCTGTAATTCTGACAGGAAGGATCGTCTGAGTACCACATACATGTTGATCCCGTAATTCCGAAAGGAAGGATCATGTTGATGTTTTGATGATGATGATGTTGATGTTTTGATGATAATGATTTTATGATGATGATGATGTACTGATCGAAATATTAGAGTGTGATGATGATGATATTTTGATGATGTTGAATGTTTTGATCATAATGATGTTTTGATGATGTTGATGTTTTCATGATGATGATTTTTTTATGATGATGATGATGTACTGATCAAAATATTAGAGTATGATGATGATGTACTGATCGAACGATCAAGAGTATGATGATGATGATGTACTGATCGAACGATCAAGAGTATGATGATGATGATGTACTGATCGAAAGATCAGAGTGTGATGATGATGATAATGAGTATGTGATGATGGCAACATACTGATCAAAAGATCAGAATATGATGATGATGATTATGTTCGAGAGTTGAAGTATGATGATGGTCCTGATCATGATGTTACTAATCAGGATGTCATGATGTTGCTGATCGAAAGGTCAAAATGCTAAAGATGTCTTTGCTGATCGAAAGATCAAAGTGCTGAAGATATTGCTGATCAAAATACTGAAGATATTGGTGATGATCGAAAGGTCAAAGTGCTGAAGATGTTGCTGTTGATCTAAAGGTCAAAGTGTTGAAGATGTTGCTGAAAATGTTGTTGCTCGAAAGGTCAAAGTGTTGAAGATGTTGCTGATCGAAAGGTTAAAGTGCTGAAGATGTTACTGTTGATCAAAAGGTCTAAGTGCTGAAGATGTTGCTGATCGAAAGATCAAAGTGTTGAAGATGTTGCTGATCAAAAGGTCAAAATATGTTGATGTTGATTAAAGAGTTGTTGTCGTCAAATATTGAAGACGAAGACTATATGATGTTGAAAAGCTTGCAATGATTTATAGATGTGTTACCCTGATGATGTTAATGATGTCCTCTCCTACTATTGTTGTTGTTGATGTTGTTGTAGAATACCCTTCTCGTTAAGGGGGAGTGTTGAAATATTGTGACTTAGAAGAATATTCTATATGTATCTTTTGTGGTCCCCAATGGTCCTACTAGGAGAACCACTTGTATTATCTTGTACCCTGATGCTTCTAATCGA
>LPNX011106436.1:38820-130578 GCA_001517045.1 Pseudotsuga menziesii | reverse complement strand
AGAGAAGTAGCTAGAGAAGGAGGAGGATCAGGCTTTGATCTCCTTGTTGGTTTTATATTTTATCTTTTGGGGCATCTATATTGAGGAAGCTTTTGCTGGTTTTTTCCCTTTAGGGTTTTCCCAGGATAAATCTTTGTGTTCTCCTTTTGTATGGTTGTGCTTGTCTATCTTTCAGTGATCCTATTTATATGCTTTTGTTATGAAATCGAAATGAAATACTAATGATCTAGCTTAGCATATGAAAATTTAACAGGGTAGTTATACTCATTATACACATTTATGTTGCAAGACTACTCATCCCTTGATGAGTATTATAATAAAAAACACAATTCAGCATGGGCACATTCAACAATAACAGTGTGACAAATACATATAAACTCACTCATAAGAAAATGCATAAACACATATTCATAGTAACATATATATGCAACTCACATTCATCATTCACACATTTGACCTAGTATCTAACGTGAAAACCCATCTAGGAAAAACACAAAGGTGCTCTTCATCTGGCATGAAAAATATGTGGCACCTTTGGTATGCACACTAAGCTGTAGACTTTGTTCTAAATCTCTCTTTGTTATCTATACATAATTCTTCATCCTCTCATGCTCTCTGATCATCTGTTTGCTACTCTTTCTGTACTTGGATCTACTAATGATCCACACACAACCTGGATTGACTCAAACTCTTCTATGAAACTACTGTCAATTCGCACATAGCCAGGATCAACTCAATCTCTTCTACATTCTTACAAACTCAGCTGCAGGTTCTTAGACTCCTCTCTACGACTCAACACACTAACATACAATACAATAAGAATGTCACTAAATGACCAACAAGTTGTTATGACCAAATACCACAGATGTTAAATGATTAGAGGGTAACCTGCATAGAGCTTGATTTCCTCATTTTATAGATTCTTACATGCTTCTCTTAGTCAACTTCATATATTTAGCCAACACGATTTCTTTCCTATTCTATCGAAACATGTTAGTAGGAACTAACAAACCGAATTACAAAGATGATTTCATATGTGCAGCTTCCACCAACTCTAGACGACCTCATAGCCATCATATTTTTGAATTGTCACTTTCTATCTATTGTGCCAGTGCATGTCTTCTAACATGGTTAACTCTGTTGCATCCTTTCCTTCTTTCAATAGTCCTCTTCTGTCGTGAACTCTCTTCTTGTCCTGTCACAACTTCATATTCAGTTGCGTCTTTCCTTGGATCTTTATTCTTTGCCTCCTTAGGTTCCTCCTCTATCACATCCTCCTTCCTTACTATTTCTTTTACCTTCTCTTCCTTCCTTCCTTCTACGGCTACTTCTATCACAACTCATTTTCCTTATTTTCCTTATTTTCCTCCTTCTATTATCCCTTCTCTACTTCTGTTGTATCATTTTTTACTTCTTGCAACCTGCCTCTTTTCCATCCTTGGGAAGAATTCTAACTGAATTATGATTATATTTCCCTAGGATCAACATCCCCCCAACACTCACATGTGGCTCATCTCGAGCCACGCAAAGATATTCTTCCATTTCTTGAATTGTGTCGACTTGACCTTGAAAATATTGTAATATTTTCACAACTTTCTCTGTCTTGTGTCGCACATCTTCCTCTGGTCTCTGCAAGTTTTTCACAAGGTCGAAACTGAGGTGTTCTGATGGTACGATCCTTGTTGCTTCCACTGCTTATTGTACTATCTAGTGTACAGACTTAATAATTACTGTAACTCTTTCAGCTTCAACCTCCAACTCTTCAACGTTATCTTCCCGTTATTGTTGTTGCGTATGCAACACCATCACTTGCTGTTAACAATTTCTTCATTTCTATCACCTTAGCCATTTTTTATGCTAAGGGAAATTTTCTCATCTCATTCTTCAGCTGAGTTACTTTTGTCTCACTTATGAGCAGATCCTGTACGACTTTCTCTTGTTTAGCATCTTCAATTAATGGTTCCCAAGCCTAATAGACTTGGTCGACAACCTTAGCACATAGTGCCTCTTCCTCTTTTATCTTCTTCATAATTTCTGATTCTTCTGGCCTTCTTTATTCTATTGGATAAATTTACTATTTCTGAGTGGATGGACGGATGAGATGGAAAAGTTCATCGACATCCCCATTTCTAAAAGTTGAAGACAAAATCTCAAGTGCTTTCTTGAGTATCTTTTTCTTTGGCTTCTTTGGCTATTTTTGGGTTGTTTTCAAAAAATAAATTCGTTGTTTGGCCATTTTTAGTCTCTAATATCTCCTATATTTACATAAAATATGTTTTTTTTTTAATTATAATATTCACCAAAATTTACACATTTCAATGTTAATTGTATGTTTCATATTTAATATTTGCCTACCTATCTATAAACATGTTTTTTGAAATCCAAAACAATCGCTTAGAATACTATACTTAAGTATAATATTAGAATCCTTAAAAAATAACCTGATGGTGATGACGGTGGCCTTTTTTTTTTTGTTATCCAAACACTTGTTCGAACTAGCAAGTTCTAGCAATGGATACTATGCACTATGGTGAATTGTTCCACAAGTTTATCTGATAGTTTCTGTGGGATGTCATTTGGAAATTGAATCTCGACCGTTTCTTCTTCATCCTTCATCAGTAGTGCTGAGAGACATTTACTCTTACAGCAAGCAAAATACTTCTTCATTGACGAACCCGGTAGGTTGGTTCTTATCATTATCTCAGGGATGACTGGAACTAGATCAGATTCCAATCCCATCCTTCCTTGTGGTGGAACATATCCATCAGTGTCTTTCTCAATCAACAACAGTAACAAAGCTTCAATTCCAGATACTATGAGTGCAATGTCACTAGGACTCATAGCAACCATACTTCTTGTTAAAATTTCATATGATAGACTAGATTCATTAGTGTTCAATTCAAAAATCACAGCAACAAGATATCCAGAATCAATGATAGAAGCAAAATCACAAGATAAACACAATAATTATTTTGGGAAACCCTCAAGGGAAAGAAAACCCAGCAAAACTTCCTCTGTATAATATGTATAAGATATTACCCCAAAAATAGTTGTCCTTGTCCTTCTTTTCTATCTCTCTCTCTCTTATATGTGCTAGACAAGTGAGAGTCCGTGTGTCCAAATAAGAACTACAACTCTTGTATTTATACACAATGAGCCAAATGACTTTTACCCTATTCAAGTCGGCCCCACTAGATTGTCTGGGTCGAATTCACCTAGGAATACTCAAAACAATATATTATATTATTCATTAGGGTTCTATTGACCCAACTTATAGTGGAGGATTTACCTCGTGACTCTATGATGACCAAATACAATAGTACAACCATAATGGAGGAATAATAACATCTCCCTTGGGTTACATTAGTAAAATACATTTAGCATATCCTTTGAAGTTACAATATTCAACAATCCCCCTTAACGAGAAGGTTATTCTACTAAGAACATCATCATAGACAATAGGAGCACACAGAGACAATATCTTCAGCAATACATTGAGGTAATACATATATACGTCATAGGAAGTTTTCACCATCAGTAACTTGAACAATTACTCTTCAATGTCTTCATATTCTGCATCAAACAATCACTTGATCCTTTTGTAACAACACTTCAACCTTTTGATCCTTCGTAGAATCACTTCGATCTTTGGATCCTTTGTAGTACTGTGATCCTTTGCGGAAGCACTTCGATCTTCTTGATCCTTTGTAACAACACTTCAATTTTCTCAATTATTTGCAGCAACACTTCGATCTTCTTGATCCTTTGCAACAAAACTTCGATCTTCTATAGGAACCTTTCGATCTTCTCGATCCCTTATAGCAGCACTTCGATCCTTTCGATCCTTTCAATCCTTTTTGCAGCATCACTTTGATCCTTCTTGAACCTCTCCAGCCGCACTTCGATCTACTTGAGCCTTCACTATTGTACTTTGATCTAATTGATCCTTCACCACCATGGTACCTACAGTACACATGATCTATTTGTAGGATGATCAATCTCGATCACTTTAGGACATAAGCCCAAGGATGATGCAATCCTCCATGAGCATGATCCATGAAATCGATCAACTGAATCATCTACAACTAAATGTAGATATCAACTACACATGGTGTAGGCCCTATCATCTATGAGGACTCATCGTAGACCATCCATAGCATTGAGGTTAGGACCACTCCCAAGTGAGTGTTATACTACGGTATCTACACTCACATGTAGGTATACTCTACCATGTAAGAGTATTGTCTGCAGGAAATATCTCCACCGCATTCAAAATATCATCCCAACATAGAACATCCATACCACATAAGTTAGGACCACTCCAAAGTGAGTGTTATACTATGACATCCATGAGAAATCATCATTGAGAATCCATACCACATAGGTTAGGACCACTTCCAAGACAGTGTTATTCTATGGCATCTACATATGAATGTAGGCATACTCTCCATACAAGAGTATTGTCTTTAGAGAAGATTACGATTGCATATGAAATGTCAGTCCTGTCATTCATGAAGACTCATCATAGAGCATCCATACCACAAAGGATAGGACAAATCCTGAGCGAGTGTTATTCTATGGTATCAAAAACGGAATGTGTGTACTCTCCATGTGACAGTAACATATGCAGGTCCATCCTTAAGTATTAAGGACCACTCTCATGCATAGAGTGTTGTACATGCCATCCTCAAGAGAGGATCACTTTCATCCATCATTGATGTTAGTCTCATGATCACTCCCCATTTTCTGGGAGGATCCATATTATCAACCTGCTCCCCCTTTGTCCGAGAAGGTTTCATGTCTTCGACCTGTTATTCCTTTCTGAGGAGAGTCCATATCTTCAACTTGTTCCTCCTTTTCAAAGAAGGTCCATATCTTCATCATCTGTAGTTGTTGATGTATTTGTAACTTTTAAAATTATTCACTCGTATATCTTATGTATTGTACCCCGATGTTTATTCTGGGAAGTGTATGTAATGTATTTGAGTCATGTTATGCCCCGATGTTCCTATCAGGATATTCAATAATGTAAAAAAGTCATGTCAAGTCATTGAGGTTAACCCTCCATTGTAAGTCAGGGAAATAGTCCCTACAATTGTGTCAAGGTTAACCCTCCTTGTTGATCGGAGGGCAAAGTCCCCACAGTTGTGGGGCACTAGGGTTATTAGACTCTCCTAGAGATGTTGGCTCTAGTAAAGTAATTGTTAAGTTAGGTCGACATGATGAAGTGGACATCAAGTGAACGAAAGAATATAAATAGAGAGTGATCCTCTCTATTTATCACACACACACTCACTCACTGGGGCGCATGAGTGAGAGAATAAGATGGGATCAGAGAGAGAGACTACTGCTGTCGGGAGATCGTCTTTATGTTTTCGGGTTTTACTTTTGGTGCTGATT
Organism: Pseudotsuga menziesii; assembly: GCA_001517045.1. Lineage (NCBI taxonomy): Eukaryota > Viridiplantae > Streptophyta > Pinopsida > Pinales > Pinaceae > Pseudotsuga > Pseudotsuga menziesii. The sequence continues at coordinate 125,178 of LPNX011106436.1, read as the reverse complement.
CTATCTTTGAGAAAGTTGCAGGGTTTTATCCATTTATGGTTTCCCTGAGGAAAATTCTTTGTGTCTCTTGTTTCTTGTGTTTATTGTTGTGTATGTTATTCTCTCAAATAATATCCTAAGATAATGCTAGCTTGAATGATAAAAATATAACATGGTATCAGAGCTAACCTAAGAAGAAGACATTGGGTAGCTACAGAAGCTAGGGATTATTTGTTTGGGGGGTCTCTCTCCAAAATCCATCAGCAAAAGTATACTGGCTGACTCTCCATTGAAGGGCGCGTCTTTCTGTCGAAGCGGAATTCGATTCTGAGCATTTTCAGTTTTTGGTGTGGGAAATTAGGGATTCTTACAGAAGAGGAATTTTTGAGTGTGCCCGGCATAGGATTTATCTCCTCATCAAAATCAAATTTTAGAGACTTGGGTCTAGATTTTTGGTTGGGTATAACTTTGGGAAAGTCAAACCCTAGTTTGACCCCAGGCCGAAAAAAACCTAAAATACTAAAACTGATAAGTTTTGGTACATTCGATATATCTCAGGATTGGAGATGGATTAGGAGCTGCAAGTTTCACATGATGACGATACAATCCTTATTTACACTGTGTCCAAATTTTAGCCTTATATTCGCTAAATTCTAGGAGATATGATCCCTCCAAGTTAGGGTTCCAACCTCTTCTAGTATTCATCCCTAAATAGGACACCTGGGGAGATTTGCTATATCTCGGGATACAAAGGTCCAATTGAAATTTCAGAAGATGTTATAGAAAGGGAACAGACTGTAATTTCTATGGTAGAAGTTTCAGATCCTGAAGATGAAACACTGACACGTGAAAGTCCGTACAACTTCGCTATGCTGAACAATCCTAAAACAAACCACCTTGGGAAAATGATCATAAGTCCCAATTGGTGAAACCAATTCTGATGAAAGTTATGGTTTTGGAATAGAGATAGGCTAGGATACCTTAGTACAAATTTTAGACATAGAGGAGTAGTAGTTTCTGATATATCGTAGAAACAGTATCAGGAATTTCTGTAGAAGAAATTGGAAAACTAGGGCTTCCTGTTGCAAGAGTTTCCCTCCACTGCTTTCAGAAAATGAGTACATTGGACATCTCACCTTGAAGAGGTCTATCTTTCTATACAATCAGATCTGAAAGATTCCAAGTTTTGAAAATTAGGGTTTCTCTGACAAACCCTAGATCAACCAGCTTCGGAATTAGGACGGACACCTCAAATCGGTAAGATCTAATCTATTGCTATTTTTCATTTGAGGTTCTAATTTCAAATTGATGTATCACATCATCTTGATGATAAGATTGGTGAAGTTGACAACTTCCATGCATGGAAGTATATGATATCTCTGAAGAAAATGAATTGGACACCCACATGAGTGGAGAGGTTCCAGTTCCAGAGGGAGATGACGCCAAAAGCCTTACGCAAGAAGAACTTGGTCAAGGATAAGAAGATCATTGATGATTAAATCATGGATCACTTTATACCACAAGTGTCTTCCCTAAAGACACTGAAAGAGATGTTTTCCTTGACCAAGCTATTTGAATGGAAGAACATAAATCAAAATATGACTTTGAGAAAATAGTTGAAGAATGTGAAGATCCAGAATGCGGAGACCATACAGTCATACTTTATGAGGGTCTCTCAAATCAAAGAACAACTTGTAGCAGTAGAAGATGTGGAGAATGCAGAAGTGGTGATAGCCACCTTGAATGACCTCCCAGGATCATGGGATTCATTCATGCAAGGAATGTGTGCCAGAAGGAAGTGATTACTTTTTGCAGACTCTGGGAAGAAGAAGAAGCTCGACTCATAATAAGAGAAGAGAAGATGGGAGCAATTGAAGATCAAGCTGTCATCATACAAAGAAGATCCCTTAAATGATGAGGAATACTAAGGACTCAACTCTTGAAGAAACTCTTATACATCTTAGAATTTGTATAAGGAATGATGAATGAAGAAGATAATGAAGCTAAAGGCTTAAGAAGGAGTCTACCCACAAAACAAATAGTCACTTCATGATATTGTTTTTGTTATGCATTTGTTTATATTCAGTTGATGTATTATGCATGATAGAATGTTTGCATTAATGAAAGTATACTACTAATATGCATGTGATGGGTAAGTAGCTCATGGTGCTATACAAATCTCCATTGCTACTTATCTAGAATGAAACCTCTTTGCTGACATATTGGATTAGTGCACAATCTCAATGTTGTCCTAGTAGAGATGGAAGGCATCTAGAAATTTTCTGTGAGATATGGATGGATGTTGTATTGGCTAAAGTAGTTGCATGATCATATATTTATGCATAAGAATTTTCCATTATGAATATTCCTTATGAAATGTTTCTAACAATACAAATGTATTTGACTTGTAGGAAAGATTGCATACATAATCACCTACAAGCAAAGAAGGATGAGAATTGTTCCAAAGAACAAGTGATGACAGTTCAAGATGAAAAATAATATGACGAATGTAGTGACATCATTGATGCAAAACCTTCCAGCTATGAAGAAGTAACCAAGAAGAAAGGGAATATCAATTCAAGAAGAATGATGTCTAGGATGTAGTATCGATACATGAAGGAAAGTTTGTAGTTCCATCATGCAGTAGAGGGAAACATTGTGGGATACAAGGCAATATTCATAGCATGAGGCTTCTCATAAAAAGAAGGCATAGACTATGAAGAGACATTTGCAGCTAGTGAGAGTTGAGACACATGACAGGAAGAATCATGTGTGGAAATGAAAGAAGGGCTTGTATGAGCTCAAAAGACACACATGGGATAACAAATACATGATGAGCTTGATGAAGATCTTAACCTTTGCTACAAGGTTGAAGATGAAATCCTATAGAGGATGACAAGCTCACAGATGGGTGCGAGAAGAACATTTTCAAGATATAGGATCTTGGTATCCAGTGACCCTATATAGATACATAGAATATTAGTAGCAGAGGAAGCTACTTGTCACTCCAGTACAGAATGTTTCAAGCATAGAGTACGAAATACAGAGGGAGAATGATGCTTCGCTTCAGAGGGAGTGACTGTAGAAGATTCTGAGGTTCAACATGGTATGACAGGATGGAAAGATTACTAATGACTCTAGGATTTACTGAGAGTAAAGTATATTGAACGTGGAAGACTAGTGATGCTCATGTTATATGTCGATGACTTATTCCTAACAAAAAGGCGGGACTCATCAAAGTTGCAAGATGGAGACTTGCTACCGAGTTCGAGATGAAGGACTTAGGTATGATGCACTACTCTCTAGGCATGTAGGTGTGGTAGAATGTGTATGATATCTCCCTAGGACAGGGGATGATGGACCGCAAGGCCATGACCTCACCTATGGCATCGAACCTAAAGATATTAAGTTTTTCTTCATCAGAGATGGTTGATGCTACGATTTATCATCAGATGATTGGGTCCTTGATGTACCTAACGAATACGGGACCAAATATTTTCTTTGCTGTGAACACTTTGAGCCAGTTCCTGACAGATCCGAGATATGTTCACTTGATTGCTGCAAAACATATTCTAAGGTACCTAAGGGGTACAGTTGATTATGGGCTCAAGTATGAAGCGAATCAGAATATTAACCTAGAGGGTTATGTTGATTCGGATTGGGAAGGTAGTGCCATCGATAGGAAGAGCACTTCAGGGTGTTGCTTCAGTATGGGATTAGGTGTGATCTCTTGGTTTAGCAGGAATAAATCCTGTGTGGCACTGAGTACAGCTGAAGCAGAGTATGTCGCAGCTTGTTCAGCTAATTGTGAGGCAGTATGGCTGAGGAAGCTATTGTCTGATTTATTTGATCTCTAGTTAGATGCTACTTTTATATATTGTGACAACTAGAGTTGTGTGAAGTTGTTGGAGAACCCGATGTTCCATGACAAGTCGAAGCATATCAAGATCAAGTATCACTATATCAGGGATATGGTGCAGAGAGGAGGAGTGAATCTCCAGTATGTTGCGATGGATGGACATATAGCTGATGTGTTGACAAGGCCATTGGCGAGAGTGAAGTTTGAGTACTTCAAGGAGAATATTGGTGTTCTCCAGATCGAGGTTCCCTCCAAGGAGAAGTGATGAGTCTATGACCCATTTTGACATGGTGAGAGGATTGGTTCCTTCCATGGTTAGATGTAAGGGCTGAGCCATTCTGTCATGGTGAGAGGATTGGTTCCTTCCATGTTAGATATAAGTGTTGAGCCATTCTAATGTGACTGTAGGATTGGTTCCTACATGATCATATATAAACACTGATTTCCATTCTATGAATGGAGGTACCTGGTAAGTTACCAGGAATACTTAGTTTGGGACTGAGGGCCATTCTGATATGACTATGGGATGTAGTCTCACATGATCATATATAAGTGTAGGGACATTTTGATGTGATTGAAGGATGTGTTCCCACTTGATCAGATATAAGGGCTGATGCCATTCTCTATGAGAATGGAGGCACTTGGTCAGTTACCAAGAACCCTCAGTTTGGGACTAAGAGCCATTCTGACATGGGGGAAGGCTGGGCCCTCCCATGGTCAAATGTAAGGGCTGGTCCATTCTGACATGGGGGCAGGCTGGGCCCTCCCATGGTCAGATGTAAGGGCTGATTCCATTCTCTAGGAGAATGGAGGCACTTGGTCAGTTACCAGGAGCCCTCAGTCTGGGATTGAGAGCCATTATGACATGGGGGAAGGTTAGGCCCTCCCATGGTTAGATGTAAGGGATGGGCCATTATGACATGGGGGCAGGACGGGCCCTCCCATGGTCAGATGTAAGGGCTTGGCCATTCTGACATGATGGTGGATGTGTTCCTCTCATGGTCAAATGTGAGTGTTGGGCATGCCATTTTGACATGGGGGCAGGTTAGGCCCTCCCATGGTCAGATATAAGTGCTGGACGGGCCTTTCTGATTGGGTCAGATATAAGTGCTAAAGAAGATGAATACCTACTTGGAGGCTAGGCTCACAAACAACATGAGAAAGGGATGGATCTGTAAAACTTCCTGTGAAGAGAAGAATCAAGAGATAGCACCAGCGATGATAACCCAGTGATGATCCAGATTGAGTGATAATACAGATCTAGTGATGATGATCTAGCAGTGATGATACAGTAGTGATGATCCAGATCGAGTGATGATCCAAATCCAGTGATGATGATCCAGATCGAGTGATGATGCAGATATAATGATGATGATCCAGATCAATATGAAGATGACTTGAAGATGAAGATGATGAGAACTCAATGATGATCCAGATGATACAGAGAAGAAGACTTGTACTGATAAATTGTGTTGAGAGAATAAATTCCTAGTTAAGAGGGAGTGTTAATGTATTTGTAACTTTGGAAAGTATTCACTCGTATGTCTTATGTATTATACCCCGATGTTTATTCCAGGAAGTGTCTGTAATGTATTTGAGTCAAGTCATGCCCTGATGTTCCTATTGGGAGATTCAATAATGTAAACAAGTCATGTCAAGTCATTGAGGTTAACCCTCCATTGTAAGTTGGGGCAATAGTCCCCACAATTGTGTCAAGGTTAACCCTCCTTGTTGATCGGAGGGAAAAGTCCCCACAGTTGTGGGGCACTAGGGTTATTAGAATCTACTAGAGATGTTGGCTTTAGTAAAGTAATTGTTAATTTAGGCTGACATGATGGAGTGGACATCAAGTGAATGAAAGAATATAAATAGAGAATGAGCCTCTCTATTTATCACACACACACTTACTCACTGGGGCGCATGAGTGAGAGAGAAGAAGCTGGGATTCGAGAGAGAGAGAATATTGCCATCGAGAGATCATCTTTATGTTTTCAAGTTTTATTTTTGGTTCTGATTCTATCTCTAAGGAAGTTGTAGAGTTTTCTCCATTTATGGTTCTTCCCTGAGGAAAATTCTTTGTGTCTCTGGTCTCTCAGATAATATCCTAAGATAATGCTAGTTTGAATGATAAAAATATAACAGTAGTACCATCATTGTTCCTCCTTGCAAGGAAATTCTTTTCAAACTACACCAATCTTGTCATGAAAAAAATTCCCAACTTCACTCAAGATAGAGGCTTGGTCACACGGGGACTTCACTCAGTGAACCTCTCACATAGCACATGCAATCATGGGATATTAAAGAATACCCTTAATTTCGAGATATATTGATCCAAACTCTTTTTTTGAAGCCCCCTCCCAATACTTAAAACCTCCTCCCCACCCCTTTTTATACCTCAATCCTTATAAACCACCCTACCCACCCCCACCTTAAACCCCTCATCCCCCTAATACCTGCAATATATTGGTTTGATTTTTGATAATTTTAAAACCGACAATATGAACTAACGTGATAGGATATTGGTCAACAAGTGAAGCCCCCATGATTGGTTAGTACATCGACAACTTGCTCATTGGTACTCACATACTGGATCTTTATAGCTCCATTTTGTACCATATCCCTTATATAAAAATATCGTATTTCTATGTGCTTCGATTTGTCATGGGACATCAGATTTTCTGTCATCTTTATACAACTCTGGTTGTCATAGAGAATTACTGTGGTGTCCAACTCCATGTCAAATAATCCTAACATCATCTTCCGAAGCCATGTCACTTCACAACAAACAAAGAAAATTGCAATGTACTCTAATTTAGTTGTAGTAAGAGAAACACAGATTGTTTCGTACTCAACCATGAGATCATGGTGGATACCAAACAATAACATCCACTTGAGGTGCTCTTCATGTCTACGTCATTTCCTGCCTAATCTGAATCTGTATATCCATACAATCTATAGTCATGATCTCTCCCATAGTAGAGTCCTAAATATATCGTACCTTTAAGGTACCTCATCGCATGCTTTGCAACTTTCAGGTGAACCCGTCTAGGTTTAACTAGATACTAACTTAATGTGTTCACAGCAAAGCATATATATGGCCTTGTCTTTGTTAGATACATCAATGACCCAATAATCTGTCTATACTAAGTAATATCCACTAACTTCGATGCCTCATGAGACAACAGTTTTAAGTTGGTATCCATGGGTGTGGTCATGGCTTTACAATCCAACATATCAAATCTTCTCAATATTTGTACTGCATACTTTACCTGATTCAAAAATATTCCTTCTTGGCTCTGCCACACTTCCAACCCTAGGAAATAATCCATCAATCCAAGATCTTTCATCTTGAATTCTTCATCTAGCTTCTTCTTGTAATCCTTGATATGTTTCTCATTTCCAGTCAGAAATAGATCATCCACATACAACAATAGTATGATTGGCTCATTATCCATAATATTCATATAGAGGTTAGGATCAACTTTACTCTTGGTAAATCCCATTCTTGTCAAGAAGCTATATATTCTTCCATACCAAGTTCTAGGAGCTTTCTTTAGTCCATACAGATCATTTTTCAACTTGCATACATGAGTCGCTCTGTCTCCAACTTCAAATCCTTATGGTTATTCGATGTAAACCTATTCCTCAATCACACCATTAAGGAAGGTTGTCTTTACATCCATTTGGTGTAAGTCCCACTTCATCATGGAAGTAAGTGCCATGATATTTCTGATGGAAATGTACCTTTCTACTGGAGAAAATGTCTCTTCATAATCGATCCACTCTTTCTGAGAGGATCCTATAGCCACAAATATTTCTTTTTATTTTTCAATACTTCCATCAACAGCATGTTTTATCTTGTATATCCATTTCGAGGATACCACACTCTTGTTTTCTAGTTTGGGAACTATATCCCAAACATCCTTCTTCATGATCGATTGGTATTCTTCCATCATTGCTTCAACCCATTATTTATTTTGAGCAACTTCCTCATAACTGGAGGGTTCTTAATCTACAAGATCGTACATCAAAGATATATAACTAGAATATGGATTTGATCTTTTGCTGGTCCTTGTAGAGCCTTATGGATCTCCATATCTCTCTACTTCTTGTATGATTTCTCTTACCCAATCATGTGTTCTATTTTGATAGATATCCATAGTAGGGGGATCCTGAGGTTCTAGCATGTAATGATCTTTCAATGCTACTATTTCAGGAGATGGTTCAACTTCTATCCTTCTGGCACGTACACCCTCTTCATGTACTTATTCAAGCTGACACCTTCTATATTTCTTAAGAGATGTCTCTTCATAAAATGTTACATCCCTGCTAATATCAATATGATGAAATCCTGAGATGTATATCCTGAAGGATTTAGAGACTTCATAGTATCCTAGAAATATTCCCTTGTTTACAGAAGGATCCAATTTGGTTCTCTTCTCTTTCGAAATATGCACATATAATTTGTAGCCAATTATCTCAAGATGGCTCACTTTAGGTTTCTTTCCCGTATACATCTCTTCAAGAGTCTTGAATACAAGAGAACTATGAGATAATCTATTTTGCACATATACAGTTGTTCTTGCTGCTTCAACCCATAGATGCATAGGGAGGTTTTGGTCATGAATCATGGGATTCACAGATTCCATAATAGTTATATTCTTTTGTTCTGCAACACCATTCTGTTGGGGATTATAGGGAGTGGTTAGTTTCCTCTTGATTCTTGCCTACTTACTGAATGCTTCAAATTCCTTTGAAGTGTATTCTCCACCATTATCTGATCTCAATGTCTTGATTCTGTTTTCTAAGATGTTCTCTATTAAGGATTTGAACTCCTTGAATTTCCCAAACACTTCACTCTTTTTCTTCAAGAAGTATATCCAAGTCTTTCTTGAATAGTCATCAATAAATGTGACATAATATTCATATCCACTTAGGGATATAGAGGGAATATGACCACACACATCAGAGTGAATTATTTCTAATGTACCTTTGGTCTTTGTTTCACTTTTCAAAAAGGGATTCTTTATATTCTTTCCACTTTAACATCCTTTGCAAGTACCCTCATGATCAATATTCAGATCTGGTAATCATGTTACCACCTTGCTCACATAGGGCAGTGCTTTGTAGTTAATGTGGGAAATCCTTCTATGCCACAATTCACTAGAGTTGGTAGTGTCATGGAAAATGGATGTCTATGGATTTCCTTTGAGTTTATACAATCCTCCTTCTTCTTCCTTAATGACCACAACATATTTAAGTGACTTTCCTTTGGGCCACATTAGTAGTTGTCCGTCTATAAAAGAAATTCTATATCCTTTCTTATCTAGAGATGAGATGGAAAATGAGTTCTTTTTCAAACTTGGTACATACTATATTTCCTTCATCTTCATGGAAGTCCCAAAGTCAAGCTTGTAGCTTGATTCACCAATACCTTTGATGGAATATATATAGTCATCTCCCAATGATACTTTCTTGGTAGAGTTCTTCTCTTCAAGTTTTGACAAAGATTGCTTCTTTCCTGTCATATGCTTTGAGGCACCACTATCAATAAGCCATGTGTCTTCTCTAGGTGTTACAGACCCAGAGAGTGCAGATTATAGAACATATTCATCTACATATTCTTCTCTTGTTAATATCTTTCAAGGTATTTCTTCTTCATCCTCATCTTCATCTAGATGGGCATGATGTCTCTTATTGTTTTTCTTCTTATTTGGTGATGGACACTCTCTAGCTAGGTGTCCTATTTTATGATAGTTGTAGCATTGGTACTTTGAGTAATCATTCTTCTTCTTCTAAAACTTCCTCTTACAAGGTTTCTTATTACTCTTCTTTAAGTTTGGTTGTTTCCTTTCTTTAGTATGGGCAGTTATATCCTGGTCATCTTCTCTGAGTAGAGCTTGTCTGTTGGCTACTCTAGCTTCTTCTTGAATGTAGTATTCCCATACTATGTCAAACTTCATACTTTCTTTTTTGGCACACAAAGTTTGTATGAATAATTCCCAAGGTCTAGTGAGACCATTGAGAGCAGTCATAACTAGTTCATCCTCATTAAGGGTGTCTCCAATAGAACTTAGTTGTTCTCTGAATTGAGAGACGCTTGTGAAGTAATCTTGAATAGACTCTCCTTTGTTCATCTTGGTGCCCTTTAGTTGAGCTCTAAGATTCATCTTTTTGTTGATGTTCCTTCCTTCATACATTCTAGAAATAACATCATACATCTATTTAGGTTTCTTCTTAGATGACACTTGTGGGATCAAGTGATCCTTAATAGAGTAATAAATTCTCCTCATTGCCTTTAATAGGTCTTGTTCATGCTTCTCCTTATCTTCATCTTCTTCAGGTTCTACAATTTCATTCTTGATGTACTTATCAATACCATTCTTTCTGAGAATGAGACCAATCCTATATTTTCAAGCTAGGAAGTTTTCTAGGCCTTCCAATTTGTCCTCAAGCTTAGTGCTTGGGGCCATCCTATCCAGTTGGTCACTAAAAATTGAAAACACTCAAAATCAAAAGGTGACCTTACCAGTATATGGGCTTGAGGGAGGAGATTTGGTTGATCCAACTTCTTTCTGGAAATACCAAATCATCAGTCTTCAAATCCCACTTGCGAGGTTGCAGCACTGTAGAATTTCTGGTTATGTTTCACTGTAGTTTTCTGGTTAACTTCCAAACTAGGGTTTGTATTTATCAGAGATCCAACCTTCCAAAAAATTAGATCTAGGTCTCAATAGATGCGCTCCAAGGAGGCACAACTTTCTATGTAAGAAGATATTCCAAATTCAAAAATTTACAAAAACCCTAATTTCTTTTGGGGGGAGAGAGAGGGAGTTTCACCTTGTGAAAGTTGTCCTAATCAAGTTAGCTCTGATACCATGTTAAGATTTCATATTCTAGACTACATTCATTAGTGTTAAATTCAAAATCATAGCAGAAGTATATCAAGAATCAATGATAGAAACACAATCACAAGATAGACACAGTATTTATCCTCAGAAACCCTCAAGGGGAAGAAAACCCAGGAAAGATTCCTTTGTATAAGATGTATACGACATAGCCCCCAAAAAAGTTATCCTCTTGCTGTTGTTCTCTGTCTCTCTCTCCTATATGCTACACAAGTGAGAGTCTATGTGTCCAAATAAGAACCACAACTCTTCTATTTATACACAATTAGCCAACTGACTTTTACCCTAGTCAAGTCAGCCCCACTAAACTGTATGGGCCGAATTCACCTAGGAAGACACAAAACCGTATATTATATTATTCATTAGGGTGTTATTGACCCGAATTACAATGGATGATTTACCTCATGACTCTATTATGACCAAATACAATAGTACCACTCCTCTGGAGGAATTATAATATCTCCCTTGGGTTACATTAGTAAAATGCATTTAGAATATCCTTTGAAGTTACAATATTCAACACTTATGTAACCAACAATCTTACTTCATCCTTGGGATTTGCATAGAGTAATTCTTCATTCCGGTATATCAGACTGATTTACAAGTGAAGGGTGAATGCAGGTAATACCTAATCCTATAATTTGTTAGACCTTCATAAGTGAAACCATCGAGTGGAATAGTGGCAACACGATCCATCACATGGATGACCTTTCCAAATCATCATACAAAAACTACCATGTAACTTGTACTTTCCACTATGATGTCATTGCAATCATTAATGAAGTGAATTAAAAGCATGCCTAAAAAATCTCCTAGAATTTTCAAATTAATGCCCTCTAGATGTCATTTCATAAATTAATGACACACAACTCTCTTAACTGTGTCTCCCGTATTTCTTTCAAAAATGTCCCACTCCTTGCGACCTATTTTTTCATTCGACAGATCTTCTTTGCTTGTGACAGATTAAGTGTCTTCACCTTGTATTTGTAGTCTTCTCTAAACACCGAGCCTGTGATACTTCATATTTTCATGACGACAGGACAGACTAGCATTCTGCAACCAACAAAATTGTTCCCCTCTTGTTTCTTTCCTCTCTCTCTCTCTCTCTCTCTTCTCTTTTTTCTTATGCGACCAACTCGCTTCCATCGTGATACGACTTCAACTGAATTCCATTCACCAGTCCTTGGAATTCTGTTCTATTCACTAATCCTGCATTAGTGATATTTGTGATGATATATGGTCCTAACCAATGTCTTCTCAACTTTCTTGGATGCTTGAATTTTTTTTTTTTGTAATATACAAGAACAAGTCCTCTGACCTCAAAGTTATTTCTCTTAATGTGTAGACCATGCCATGTTGTTTCCTTTGTTTTTCAAAATTTTGATGAAATCCCATGACAAAACATTATTTTTCCAACTACATAAGTTTCTACAGTCTTTCTTTGAAAGAATCAACATATTTCATTGTTGTGATCACAACAATTCTTAACATCAAGAAAATATACTCCATAGGAATCACAACTTCATGTCCATACACCAAACCGAATGGAGTTTTTCTTGTTAATTTATTACAAGTTGTGTGATATGCCCATAATACTGCTGAAATATTTTGATCTCACTCATCTCTTTGGGCATTGCAAATCTTTGTCAATGCATTTTCTAGAATTTTGTTAAAGGCTTCGACAACTCCATTTGCTTGAGGGTGATAAGGTGTTGTCCTTCTATGCCGAATCTAGAATTCCTTCATGGTTTCTTTGATCAACTGGTTGAAAAAGTGCATAACTTGGTCACTTATTAAAATATTTGGGCATCCAAATCATGTCATGACATTCTCAAATAAAAACATCGCAGCGCTCGCAACAGTACAATCCTTTACTGGCACTGCTTCAGCCCATCTGGTTAAGTAATCAATAGCAGTATTAATATAGTGTGCACCTAGGCTCTTTCTTGTCAGATAGATAGGACCCACAGATATGGCCCATTTATCAAAAGTTTGCAATGTTATTTGAGGTATTAATGGCATTTCATCCCATCACAACCACTTTCAAGTCCTTTGATAGACATCACAGTTGCGACAATAATACCAGGCATCCACATGCATGGTTGGTCACCATAATCTTGCTTGCAAAATATTGTGAACCATAGAATTCCCTGCATAGTGGCCTCCTGCAACACCAGCATGTGATTCATTTAATATCAACAGTCGCTCATTCTCCAAAACGCAGTGATGAAGAATCCTATCAGGACCCATTTTATACAATTGTCTAGCGATCAATTGGAAATTTGTAGAACCAAATGTTTCTTCTGTGCAATGGTGAATTCGACTGGCGTATAACCCATACTAAATTCTTTTATGATATCTCTATAATGATCATCAAACATGGTTATCGCAAACAATTACGCATCAGGGAAATTATCATCTAGGTTACTAGGCTCTTCACTACTTTCTATCCTTAAAATATGGTTTGGACCCAAATTCAATCAACCGAGATTAAAAATGATCTCAAAATCAAATTCCTGGAAGAGGAGAAGCCACCGACAGATTCCCCCCCCCCCCCAACACAGGCTTATTAACAAGGTATTTCAATGCAAAATGGTGAGTGTAGATCTTAAAATGTCCACCTAACAAATAATTTCTGAATTTTTGTAGCACATATGCCATTGCTAAACCTTCTCTTTCTGTTGTGGTATAATTTTTCTTTGCAGTCAACAATTTCCTGCTAGCGAAGGAAATTGGATGATTAATCGATCCTTCACCTGGCTACATTAGCACCACGCCGAGCGCGACAGACAACGCATCGACATGAACATGAAACTACTTTTTCCAATCTGGAAATACAAGTATTGGTGTAGTAGCCATATTATTTTTCAATGTGTCCAGAATCTCATGGAATCTCTCTATCCATTAAAACTTAGCATATTTTTTCAAAATATTTTCAATTGGATTAGTCACCTCCGCATATTCTTTGATAAATTTTATGTAGTATCCAATGTGTCCCAGTACTACTCTCACCTATTTAACTGTAGTAATTGGTGGCAGATCGAGAATGATCGCAATTTTGGCCATGTCAATGAAAATTCCATTGCGATAGAACACATGGCCTAGCCAAACTCCAAATGGGGCGAAAAAGATACATTTCTTCAAATTGAGTGAAATTTGATACTAGCGACAACGTTTCAACATCATTCTAAGGCTTTGACGTTGGAAGGAAACAACTTCTCACCTTTTTATCTTGTTTTAATCAATAAAAACGGTGAACAACATATATCTTTATGAAATTTTAAGAAATTTATAAAGAGTACCTCCAGAATATGTGATTCTGAAGATACTCTTAATCTTAGAACATCTATTACATTAGCGAATAATATTTGCAAGACTATTGTGATAAATTGTTGAAAATTCATTTAGAAGCTGCTAAATCAATTCTTCATATAATCATTTTTTCTTCATTGAATTTTAATTATGACCTACTACTATCATTTCACAGCTACGATATGTATTTCATTTATGATTTTCAATTATGTATAGTTTTCTTATGATTAAATATTTTAATTTAACTAGGGCTTCATTAATTTTATTTATAATGATTACACAAAATATTAAAAATATACTTCATGTTTTATATATTGATGTTAATTTTCCATAAATTAAAACATGAAAATTATTTAAGGGATTCCAATGGCTATGCATAAAATTGCCCCTAGTTGGAATACCCTGCATCCAATTTGATTGGGCCTATGAAAGTTACTTCCAACTAGTATCTTGGTTGAAGGGATAAACTTACTACCGCCCCCACTAAAAAATGAAAATGGGGTAGATTGGGAAGGCATAAAGAATTATTGAAAACCACCCATATGAGTATTAAAAACTATAAATGGATTCACACCTAAAACATGACCATCAAATTAGATAGGTCTTGTCCCAAAATAGGGAAAGGAAGGAGGAATATGACCTCCATGCCATGAAAAACCGTATAATGGTGTAGAAGAACCACTGAAAGCAGTAGTAGGATTCAAAACTAAGGGAGCAGAATTAACTGGGAATCTAGGCATACCCAATACCAATATACCAAATGTAATGGAAATAGAACCAAAAGGGTATGATAAGCAATAGATCCAAAAGGGTATGAGTAGCTGCAAAACCTAAAGGTGAGGATGTAGTGCAAAAAATAACCATAGGAGATGAAATAGATATGGTTTCATGTAAAATATGAGAAGTGACATGAAGAGGAGAAATACTCTTAGGACTATAGCTAAAGTGGGAGTATGAGATTATCCCAAACTTTACCCTAAATATCCCATGACCAACCCTCTTCTAATCTAATAAGGAATTGTTTCTTACTAAAAAACACTTGGAACATGCACAAAGACTAGATCATTTGGTCCGGTTGAATGAGGGTTGAAAGGTATGATAAAGACTTCATCCTGTAGATCTTTAAGTCTAATATTGTGTGATACAATAGTTTTGTTTCTTGTAGGTTGTGGTTCACCGAATAAATTGATGAAACATATTACCTCAAAAGATCCAACTATGTTTGTTCATCACATTTATGGACACTGTGGAGGTTCAAATGGAACCGAAGGAATATTTTGAATCCTCTTATAATGGTGAAGTGATTGATATTTCATGCTTTAAAAACTTTAAAACAAATCAAGTATTAAGGCCAACAAAATCACACACAGCACAAAGAGTACCCCATTAAAAAGAGTTCTAGGATATCAAACTAGGTCAACAAAAGGCCTTTCGAAGTTTAGAGTGTGTTGATTAAGTCCCATAGCCAAATAGAAAAGATCCAAGAACAATTACCAAGGCCTCCACTGATAGTCCTCCATGGTGCAAGGGACCCCATAAGGAAAGGGACACCCTAAAAGGGTATTATCAGTTTGGATCAACATTTTTCCAAGTTTGGTAGTAAGTCCCTGTCATCACATATGTGGTACCTATGAAAAGATACTATGGTTACCAATATGAAGTCAACGTCCATGGGGGAAGTTGACGACCGAGATTGTAAGTATTGGAAGGATGTCTAAGCTCAAAACCTAAATAGTACCAGCACCACATGGGGCCAAAGTTGGTACTTAAGAAATCCTCATACACCAAAAATCCCACAAATGCTCGGTTTAAGTATTAGTGGGGTCTCCATTCCACTCAACCTCACATAACCTAGTTCTTGAATCTTATTTGGGGGTATCTTGGGAGTATCTTCTCGGCCACACTCTTACTCTATTCGATTTATTCTTATGCCTCTAAATGGCCAATATATTTCACAATTTAAGTTTTTCTTGGACAGTTAAGTGCCACCTTATTCCAAGACCATAAACTTAAGCTAAATTGGTGAGCCCTATAAAAATAAAGTTATACTTGATTACAAATTAAGCAATACTTTTAAGTGGTCTTTTTTACTTAGGGGAATGAAAGTGAAACTAGTGATGTTCTTGACACTGACAAGAATATATATATATATATATAAAACAAAGGAATCTTTCACAAAAAAAATTATAAAAACACAAAACATTTTCCAAAAAATTATTTTCCTTTTCATTATTTAACAAAAAAAATACCTAAAAAGAAAACAAAAATGCAACTTTTCTTTTTTCAAGAATTGAAATAAACACTCGATACTAAACAATGTTTTTTTCAAAACTCAAAAATAACTCCTTTTTAAATTTTCAAGGAAAGGAAATCTTCTCTTTTTAAAAAAGAAATATAAACTTTTATGTTTAACTATTGCATGTAAACAGAAGTATCAACAATAGTATTGAAATTTTGCTTCACTTAATGCTCAAATATGCAAGTAAAGAAGCAAAAATGACATTCTTTTCGAACTACAATAAACAATCAACAAGAAAGATTATAAACAATCAACAAGAAAACTTACAAAACAATTAACTTTGTATTGATTTTTTGTGATGATATGGATAGAAAAGTAAAAAAAACGAGTGTTGATTTCCATGAATAAAAAACAAACTTCTATACTTCACACTCAACGCAGATAAAAAAAAACCACATTCCTAGTTCAAGTAAAGAGAAACTGAAAAAATAACCAAAACTAGATGTACGTGGGCTTGGAAATGCTAGGTCATGTGCACGTGACTTTCTAGTGTTCAGGTTGCATAGAGGGACAAAAACATGTTTTTTTTATAAGTAATGAATGCTATAGAAAAAGTATGCACCTGTGTGCATTGTTACC
Organism: Pseudotsuga menziesii; assembly: GCA_001517045.1. Taxonomy (NCBI): domain Eukaryota; kingdom Viridiplantae; phylum Streptophyta; class Pinopsida; order Pinales; family Pinaceae; genus Pseudotsuga; species Pseudotsuga menziesii. The sequence continues at coordinate 108,242 of LPNX011106436.1, read as the reverse complement.
CATGCACCAGTATCGAGAAATGAAAAAAATAAAAAATGTGATGCCCGAACACTGAAATGTATTCTCATAAGGGTCATAACATGGAAATATACTAGGATAAGATACGAAAGATTGAAAAAACAACAGAAACAAAGAAAAAACAAACCAAAAATATCAATTAATAAAAAAAATCCATAGCTACCCAAAATGGAAAAAATCCCCATTGGAGTCACGATTTTTGTTTATGTGATTTAAACTATCGTAGTTTTCTTTAGGCCAAACCACCACAAAGTGATACCCAAAAGAAAACTTGAATATTTGAGAAACGTATTCAAAACTCTTTACAAGAAAACTTTCTTGAAATGAACAAAGGAGGTTTCAAATGTAACATTAGGTAATCCAAATAGTTGATGTAGAATCCGTAGGATGACATTGCTCTAATCTTCTCACCAACTTCTCCAAGATTCAACTTGAAAATGAATAGGGATCTAAACAAGACTAGTTATTGATGCAAATATATAATTTCATTCATTGTAATTCACAAAGAATATTTTTATAAAGAATGGAACCTGCGATCTAGATTGGATGATAGGTTCCATTCTATACAAAAAGGATATAATTTAAAAATGAGTTGCTAAATAACTCATCCAAATCATGAGAATTAAAAACTTAAATTCAACACTTGAACTCGATGGAAGAAAGATTTCTTTTATAATTAAAATAACAATAAGTTATAGATAGATTTAACTTGAATCTCGTTGCAGCACAATTATGGAACTAATATCGGATACATTCCACCTAGTCATTTTACACACTAAATATGGATTCAGTATGAGAGGTATGCTCAAAACAATCATATAAACTTTTTAGAGAAATATGGGCTGTCAATGTTGACTAAAAAAACCAGTTTTAGATAGGGGAAATAGGCTTTTGCAAACCATAAAAATGGGGCTTTTAGATCAATTCTCAAAGGAACAACATGAGAGTACTTGTAGAAATCACAGCTCTAATACCATTAGAAAAAATCCTTGATGCCAAGAAGAAGAATAGGAGATAGATATTCCTACTAAGACAATTCTCACAAGTATGCATGTGAAAAATACAGAGAAGAATAAGAGAATGAATACAAGAAAAGTGTTCCAATATATTTCCAAGTATTATTGATCGGCTGAATAGATGATGAACCAATAATGAATTGATTGATTATTACAATAGTAATACATCCTTATAAAGGAAAATTGAGCTGGTGGAAGACAACTCATGCTAGCTCATAAATCATACTTACCAAATATGATAAACCCCCATAGGTGGATACTAGCACTTCACAAATCAGTCAAGGAACTCATGGAATAGAAAAACCATGAGTGAGTTGTCATGAATGATGAAAAAAAATGTTAATCTTGGAATATAGAGAGAAAATAAGGGAGTATGGGTTGGCAACAAAAGATAGCAGTTTCCTAGTTGACTAGATTTACCTTATCCACAGAAAAGCTGGATAAAAGCATAATAAAGACATATTTTGCAGGAAAGCACGGTTACTAATTTTGAAATTCAATATAGTGGACGTGTGATCAAACCAAAATCAGTATTAAAGCGCTCATGGGAGATATATGGCAAGTGTTGACCATGTTGTGCAAGTGGATACCAATTATCTAGGTTAATAGGTACGAATTTAATAAAAAATGAATAAATATTTTTATCCGAAGTATTAAGTGGTTTTATTATATTCCCACACAGCCCTTTAATTCTGACTTTATGATGTTTATGTCTGAAATAATCAGATGCATATGGTACATATAGGTGTACATAGGGCCTAGAAACAAGGCTATGGTCACCCTTTATAATTATTCATGTCCAGAAAAGATGAGGAAAGAGGAAAAGCCACATGGGGAAAATCCTCCCTCAAGAAAGGACACAACACAAAATTTGAAATATGTCTTCAAGATATATTTATCTTCACTTTAATGAGTTGAATGAACTACTTCTAGTGAAAGACTTTGATGAAGATATCATGAATTCCATGATCATGTGCTATAGTGTAGAATCTATAAGAAGGAAGATGATAGACTCCTTGTATCTCATCATGTGATGAAGTAGGAGCATTATTTGAATGCTTCTTGCTTCTAACCAAATTTTATATGCTAACACAGTCTAAAATGGAAAATATGTATGTGCATACTTGTTGGTGTTTACTCTCTCTTTGACAGAGGTTCAGTCCCTCCCTTGCATGCAACAAAACCCAATATATTGACATGACAGAGCAAGTCTCAGTCGGCAGCACCTGTAACGCAGATGTAGTATCACCTAAGATATCTTTCTATGGGTAACTGCAAGAACCAGGTTTATGTAGTTGGGTGGGGGATTTATCGTCCCTCGATATTATATGAAAGAGATCGACAAAAGCTGATGGGTGGGATATTTATACTCAGTATACACATTTATGTTGCAATACTACTCATCCCTTGATGAGTATTATAATAAAAAACATGATTCAGCATGGGCACATTCAACAATAAAAATGCGACAAATACATATAAACTCACTCATAAGAAAATGCATAAACACATATTCATAGTAACATATATATGCAACTCAATCACATTCATCATTCACACATTTGACCCAATATCTAACGTGGAAACCCATCCAGGAAAAAACACAAAGGCGCTCTTCATCTGGCATGAAAAATATGTGGCACCTTTGGCATGCACACTAAGTTGTAGACTTCGTTCTAAATCTCTCTTTCTTATCTATACATACTTCTTCATCCTCTCATTCTCTTTGATCATCTGTTTGCTAATGTTTCTCTACTTGGATCTACTAATGATACAAACACAACCTGGATTGACTCAAACTCTTCTATGAAACTTCTGTCATTCCACACACGGCCAGGATCAACTCAATCTCTTCTACATTCTTACAAGCTCAGCTACAGGTTCTTAGACACCTCTCTACAAATCAACACACTAACATACAATACAATCAGAATGTTACTAAATGACCAACAAGTTGCTATGACCAAATACCACAGAGGCTAACCTGCATAGAGCTTGATTTCCTCCTTTTATAGATTTTTACATGCCGCTCTTAGTTGACTTCATATATTTAGCCAACATTATTTCTTTCCTATTCTATCGAAACATGTTAGTAGGAACTAACAACCTGACTTACAAAGATGATTTCATATGTGCAGATTCCACCAACTCTAGACAACCTCATAACCACGATATTTTTGAACTATCACTTTCTATCTATTGCACCAATTCATGTCTTCTAACATGTTTAACTCTATCGCATCCTTTCCTTCTTTCACTAATCCTCTTCTGTCGTGAACTCTCTTCTTGTCCTGTCACAACTTCATATTCAGTTGCGTCTTTCCTTGGATCTTTATTCTTTGCCTTCTTAGGTTCCTCCTCTATCACATCCTCCTTCCTTACTATTTCTTTTACCTTCTCTTCCTTCCTTCCTTCTATGACTGCTTCTATCACAACTCATTTTCCTTATTTTCCTTATTTTCCTCCTTCTATTATCCCTTCTCTACTTCTGTTGTATCGTTTTTTACTTCTTGCGACCTGCCTCTTTTCCATCCTCGGGAAGAATTCTAACTGAATTATGACTATATTTCCCTAGGATCAATAGCCCCCCAACACTCACATGTGGCTCATCTTGAACCACGCAAAGATATTATTCCATTTCTTGAATTGTGTCGACTTGACCTTGAAAATATTGCAATATTTTCACAACTTTCTCTATCTCGTGTCGCACATCTTCCTCTGGTTTCTGCAAGTTTTTCACAAGGTCGAAACTGAGGTGTTCCGATGGTATGAGCCTTATTGCTTCCACTGCTTCTTGTACTATCTAGTGTACAAACTTAATAATTACTATAACTCTTTCAGCTTCAACCTCCAACTCTTCAACGTTATCTTCCCATTATTGTTGTTGCGTATGCAACGCCATCACTTGCTGTTACAATTTCTTCATTTCTATCACCTTAGCCATTTTTTATGCTAAGGGAAAATTTCTCACCTCATTCTTCAGCTGAGTTACTTCTGTCTCACTTGTGCGCAGATCCTCTATGACTTTCTCTTGTTTAGCATCTTCAATTAATGATTCCCAAGCCTAATAGACTTGGTCGACAACCTTAGCACATAGTGCCTCATCCTCTTGTATCTTCTTCGTAATTTCTGCTTCTTCTTGCCTTCTTTATTCTATCGGATAAATTTACTATTTCTGAGCAGACAGACGGATGATATGGAAAAGTTCATTAACATCCCCATTTCTGAAAGTTGAAGACAAAATCTCAAGTGCTTGCTTGAGTATTTTTTTCTTTGGCTTCTTTGGCTATTTTTTGAGTTTTTTTCAAAAAATAAATTCGCTATTTGGCCATTTTTAGTCTCTAATGTCTCCTATATTTACATAAAATATGTTTTTTTTAATCATGATATTCGCCAAAATTTACACATTTCAGTGTTAATTGTATGTTTCAGATTTAATATTCGCCTACCTATCTATAAACATGTTTTTTGCACTCTAGTGAATTGTTCCACAAGTTTATCTGACGGTTTCTGTGGGATGTCATTTGGAAATTGAATCTCGATCGTTGCTTCTTCATCCTTTATTAGAAGTGCTAAGAGATATTTACTCTTACAGCAACCAAAATACTTCTTCATTGATGAAGCTGGTAGGTTGGTTCTTATCCTTATCTCAAGGATGACTGGAACTAGATCATATTCCAATCCCATCCTTCCTTGTGGTGGAACGTATCAATTAGTGTCTTCCTCAATCAACAACAGTAACATAGCTTCAATTCCAGATACTGTGAGTGCAATGTCACTAGGACTAGTAGCAACCATACTTCTTGTTAAAATTTCATATGATAGACTAGATTCATTAGTGTTCAATTCAAAAATCATAGCAGCAACATATCCATAATCAATGATAGAAGCGCAATCACAAGATAAACACAGTAATTATTTTGGGAAACTCTCAAGGGAAAGAAAACCCAACAAAACTTCCTTTGTATAAGATGTATAAGATATAAACCCAAAAACAGTTGTCCTTGTCCTTCTTTTCTATCCCTCTCTCTGTTATATGTGCTAGACAAGTGAGAGTCCGTGTGTCCAAATAAGAACTACAACTCTTGTATTTATACACAATGAGCCAAATGACTTTTACCCTAATCAAGTCAGCCCCACTAAATTGTCTGGGCCGAATTTGCCTAGGAAGACTCAAAACAATATATTATATTATTCATTAGGGTTCTATTGACCTAACTTACAATGGAGGCTTTACCTCGTGACTCTATGATGACAAAATACAATAGTACAACCATACGGGAGGAATTATAACATCTCCCTTGGGTTACATCAGTAAAATACATTAAGAATATCCTTTGAAGTTACAATATTCAACACTCCCCCTTAACGAGAAGGTTATTCTACTGAGAAGATCATCATAGACAATAAGAGCACACAGAGACAATATCTTCAGAAATACATTGAGGTAATACATATATACGTCATAGGAAGTTTTCACCATCAGTAACTTGAACAATTAATCTTCAATATCTTCATCTTCTGCATCACACAATCACTTGATCCTTTTGTAACAATGCTTTGACCTTTCGATCCTTCGTAGAATCACTTAGATCTTTAGATCCTTTGTGGAAGCACTTCGATCTTCTTGATCCTTTGCAGTAAAATTCGATCTTCTATAGGAACCTTTCGATCTTCTTGATCCCTTATAGGAGCACTTCAATCCTTTCGATCCTTTCAATCCTTTTTGCAGCATCACTTTGATCCTTATTGAACCTCTCTAGCCGCACTTCGATCTACTTAAACCTTCACTGTTGTACTTCGATCTACTTGATCCTTCGCCACCACGCTACCTACAGTACACATGATCTATTTGTAGGATGATCAATCCCGATCACTTTAGGACATAAGTCCAAGGATGATGCAATCCTCGATGAGCATGATCCATGAAATCGATCAACTGAATCATCTACAACTAAATGTAGATATCAACTGCACCTGGTGTAGGCCCTATCGTCTGTGAGGACTCATCGTAGACCATCCATAGCATTGAGGTTAGGACCACTCCCAAGTGAGTGTTATACTACGGTATCTACACTCACATGTAGGTATACTCTACCATGTAAGAGTATTGTCAATAGGAAATATCTCGACTGCATTCAAAATGTCGGCCCAACATAGAACATCCATACCACATAGGTTAGGACCACTCTGAAGACATCGTTATTCTATGGCATCTACATATGAATGTAGGCATACTCTCCATACAAGAGTATTGTCTACAGAGAAGATCTCGACTGCATACGAAATGCCAGTCCTGTCATTCGTGAAGACTCATCGTAGAGCATCCATACCACAAAGGCTAGGACAACTCTTGAGCGAGTGTTATTCTATGGTATCAAAAACTAAATGTGTGTACTCTCCATGTGATAGTAGCATCTATAGGTCCATCCTTAAGTATTAAGGACCACTCTCATGCATAGAGCATTATACATGCCATCCTCAAGAGAGGATCACTTTCATCCATCATCGATGTCAGTCTCATGATCACTCCCCGTTTTCGGGGAGGATCCATATTATCAGCCTGCTCCCCCTTTGTCCGAGAAGGTTTGATGTCTTCGACCTGTTATTCCTTTCCGAGGAGAGTCCATATCTTCGACTTGTTCCTCCTTTTCGAAGAAGGTCCATATCTTCATCATCTGTAGTTGTTGATGTATTTGTAACTTCGAAAAGTATTCACTTGTATATCTTATGTATTGTACCGCGATGTTTATTCTGGGAAGTGTCTATAATGTATTTGAGTTATGTCATGCCCCGATGTTCCTATTAGGAGATTCAATAATGTAAACAAGTCATGCCAAGTCATTGAGGTTAACCCTCCATTGTAAGTCAGGGCAATAGTCCCCACAATTGTGTCAAGGTTAGCCCTCCTTGTTGATCGGAGGGAAAAGTCCCCATAGTTGTGGGGCACTAGGGTTATTAGACTCTCCTAGAGATGTTGGCTCTAGTAAAGTAATTGTTAAGTTAGGTCGACATGATGAAGTGGACATCAAGTGAACGAAAGAATATAAATAGAGAGTGATCCTCTCTATTTATCACACACACACTCACTCACTGGGGCGCATGAGTGAGAGAGAAGAAGCTGGGATCAGAGAGAGAGACTACTGCTGTCGGGAGATCATGTTTATGTTTTTGGGTTTTACTTTTGGTGCTAATTCTATCTCTGAGGAAGTTGCAGGGTTTTCTCCATTTATGGTTTCCCTGAGGAAAATTCTTTGTGTTTGTTGTCTCTTTTTTTTATTGTTGTGCATGTTATTCTCTCAAATAAGATCCTAAGATAATTCTAGCTTGAATGATAAAAATCTAACATGGTATCAGAGCTAACCTGAGAAGAAGACATTGGGAAGCTGCAGAAGCTAGGGATTCTTTTTTTGGGGGGTCTCTCTCCAGAATCCATCAACAAAAGTATGCTAGAATGACTCTCCATTGAAGGGTACATCTTTCCGTCGAAGCAGAATTCGATTTCAAGCATTTTCAGTTTTTGGTGCAGGAAATTAGGGTTTCTTCCAGAAGAGGAATTTTTGAGTGTGCCCAGCATAAGATTTTCCTCCTCATAAAAATCGAAGTTTAGAGACCCGGGTCAAGATTTTTGGTTGGGTATAACTCCGGAAAAGTCAAACCCTAGTTTGACCCCGGGCGGGAAAAACCCTAAGATACTAAAACTGATAAGTTTTTTTACATTCGCTATGTATTGGGATTGGAGATGGATCAGGAGCTGCAACTTTCACATGATGAATATACAATCCTTATTTACAATGTTTCCAAATTTCAGCCTCAGATTCACTATATTCTAGGAGATATGATCCCTCCAAGTTAGGGTTCCAACCTCTTCCAAGATTCATCGCTAAATAGGACACCTAGGAAGAATTGCTATATATTGGGCTACAAAGGTCCAAATGAAATTTCAGAAGATTTTACAGAAAGGGAACTAATTGTACTTTTTGTGGTAGAATTTTTAGATCCTGAAGATGAAACAGTGACACGTGAAAGTTTGTACAACTTTTCTATGCTGAACAGTCCTGAAACAAATCACCTTGGGAAAATGATCATAAGTCCCAATTGGTGAAACTAATTCTGATGAAAGATATGGTTTTGGAATAGGGATAGGCTAGGATACCTTAATACAAATTTTTAGACATAGAGGATCAATAGTTTCAGAGATATCACAGAAACAACATCAGGAATTTCTGCAGAAGAAATTGGAAAACTAGGGCTTCCTATTCCAAGAGTTTCCCTCCACTGCTTTCAGAAAATGAGTACATTGGACAACTCACCTTGAAGAGTTCTATCTTTCTATCCAATCAGATCTAAAAGATTCCAATTTTTGAAAATTATGGTTTGTTTGACAAACCCTAGATCAGCCAACTCCAGAATTAGGATAGACACCTCAAATCGGTAAGATCGAATCTATTGCTATTTTTCATTTGAGGTTCTAATTTCAAAGTGATCTATCACATAATATTGATGATAATCTTGGTGAAGTTGACAAATTCCATGCATGGAAGTATATGATCTCTCTAAAGAAAATGAATTGGACATTCACATGAATGGAGAGGTTCCAGTTCCAAAGGGAGATGATGCCAAAATCCTTACACAAGAAGAACTTGGTCAAGGCAAAGAATATCATTGCTGATTCAGTCACGGATCACCTTATACCACAAGTGTCTTCCCTAAATACATCGAAAGAGATGTTTTCCTTGACCAAGCTATTTGAAGGGAAGAACATAAATCAAAATATGAATTTGAGAAAACAGTTGAAGAATGTGAAGATCCAGAATGCAGAGACCATACAGTCATACTTTACAAGGGTCTCTCAAATCAAAGAACAACTTGTAGTAGTAGAAGATGTGGAGAATGCAGAAGTGGTGATAGCCACCTTGAATGACCTCCCAGGATCATGGGATTCATTCATGCAAGGAATGTGTGCCAGAAGGAAGTGATTACTTTCTACAGACTCTGGGAAGAAGAAGAAGCTTGACTCATAATAAGAGAAGAGAAGATGGGAGCAACTGAACATCAAGCTATCACCATCCAAAGAAGATCCCTCAAGCGATGAGGAATACGAAGGACTCAACTCTTGAAGAAACTCTTATCCATCTTAGAATTTGTATAAGAAATGATGAATGAATAAGATAATGAAGCTAAAGGCTCAAGAAGGAGTCTACCCACGAAACAAATAAAGATAAGTATTCAATTGTCACTTCATGATATTGTTTTTGTTATGCATTTGTTTATATTCAGTTGATGTATTATGCATGATATAATGTTTGCATTAATGACAGTATACTGCTAATATGCATGTGATGGGTAAGTAGGTAATGGTGCTATACAACTCTCCATTGCTACTTATCTAGAATGAAACCTCTTTGCTGACATATTGGATTAGTGCACAATCTTAATGTTGTCTTGGTAGAGATGGAATGCATCTAGAAAGTTTCCATGAGATATGGATGGATGTTGTATTGGCTAAAGTAGTTGCATGATCATATATTTATGCATAAGAATTTTCCATTATGAATATTCCTTATGAAATGTTTCTAACCATACAAATGTATTTGACTTGTAGTAAATATCACATACATAATCACCTACAAGCAAAGAAGGATGAGACTTGTTCCAAAGAACAAGTGACGCCAGTTCAAGATGAAGAATAATATGACGAATGTAGCAACATCTTTGATGCAGAGCCTTCCAGCTATGAAGAAGTAACCAAGAAGAAATGGAAGACCAGTTCAAGAAGAATGATGTCTAGGATGCAGTATCGATACATGAAGGAAAGTTCGTAGTTCCATCATGCAGTAGATGGAAACATTGTGGGATACAAGGAAATATTCGTAGCATGAGGATTCTCATAAAAAGAAGGCATAGAATATGAAGAGACATTTGCATCTAGTGAGAGTTGAGACACATGACAGGAAGAATCATGTGTGCAAATGAAAAAAGGCCTTGTATGAGCTCAGAAGACACACATGGGATAACACATACATGATGAACTTGATGAAGATCTTAACCTTTGCTACAAAGGTTGAAGATGAAAGCCTATAGAGGATGACAAGCTCACAGATGGGTGTGAGAAGAAATTTTTCAAGATACAGGATCTTGGTATCCAGTGACCCTAAATAGATACAAATAATATTAGTAGCAGAGGAAGCTACTTGTCACTTCGGTACAGAATGTTTCAAGCATAGAGTACGAAATATAGAGGGAGAATGATGCTTTTCTTTAGAGGGAATGACTGTAGAATATTTTGAGGTTCAACATGGTACGCTAGGATGGATATATTACTAATGACTCTAGGATTTGCTGAGAGTAAAGTAGATTAAAGGTCGAAGCCTAGTGATGCTCCTGTTATATGTCGATGGCTTATTCCTGACAAAAAGGAGGAACTCATCAAAGTTGCAAGAAGGAGACTTGCTGCCGAGTTTGAGATGAACGACTTGGATATGATGCACTACTCTCTAGGCATGGAGGTGTGGTAGAGTGCAAATGATATCTCCCTAGGATAAGGGATGATGGACCACAAGGCCATGACCTCACCTATGGCATCTAACCTGAAGATATTAAGTTTTGCTTCATCAGAGATGGTTGATGCTATGATGTATCATTAGATGATTAGGTCCTTGATGTGCCTAATGAATAAGAGACCAAATATTTTCTTTGCTATGAACACCTTGAGCCAGTTCCTGACAGATCCGAGACATGTTCACTTGATTGCTGCAAAGCATATTCTGAGGTACCTAAGGGGTACAATTGATTATGGGCTCAAGTATGAAGTGAATCAAAATATTAACCTGGAGGGTTATGTTGATTCAGATTGGGAAGGCAGTGCCATCGATAGGAAGAGCACTTTAGGGTGTTTCTTTAGTATGGTATCGGGTGTGATCTCTTGGTTTAGCAGGAGGAAATCGTGTGTGGCACTGAGTATAGCTGAATCAGAGTATGTCGCAGCTTGTTCAGCTAGTTGTGAGGCAGTATGGATGAGGAAGCTACTGTATGATTTATTTGATCTCTAGTTAGATGCTAATTGTATATATTGCGACAACCAGAGTTATGTGAAGTTGTTGGAGAACCTGATGTTCCATGACAAGTCGAAGCATATCAAGATAAAGTATAAATATATTAGGGATATGGTGCAGAGAGGAGCAATGAAGCTCCAATATGTTGCGATGGACAAACATATAGCTGATGTGTTGAGGAAGCCATTGGCCAGAGTGAAGTTTGAGTACTTCAGGGAGAAGCTTGGTGCTGTCTAGATTGAGGTTCCCTCCAAGGGGGAGTGATGAGTCCATGAGCCATTTTGACATGGTGAGAAGATTGGTTCCTTCCATGGTCAGATGTAAGGGCTGAGCCATTCTGTCATGGCGAGAGGATTGGTTCCTTCCATGTCAGATATGAGTGCTGATCCATTTTGATGTGACTATAGGATTGGTTCCTACATGACCATATATAAACACTGATTTCCATTCTCTAAATGGAGGTGCCTGGTAAGTTACCAGGAATAATCAGTCTGGGATCGAGGGCTATTCTGATATGACTATGGGATGTAGTCTCACATGATCAGATATAAGTGTAGGGCCATTTTGATGTGATTGAAGGATGTGTTCCCACTTGATCAGATATAAGGGCTAATTCCATTCTCTAGGAGAATGGAGGCGCCTAGTCAGTTACCAAGAACCCTCAATCTGGGACTGAGAGCGATTCTGACATGGGGGTAGGCTAGGCCCTCCCATGGTCAGATGTAAGGGTTGGTCCATTCTGACATGGGGGTAGGATGGGCCCTCCCATGGTTAGATGTAAGGGATGATTCCATTCTTTGGGAGAATGGAGGCACTTGGCTAGTTACCAGGAGCCCTCAGTATGGGACTGAGAGCCATTCTGACATGGGGGAAGGTTGGGCCCTCCCATGGTCAGATGTAAGGGCTGGGCCATTCTGACATGGGGGAAGGCTGGACCCTCCCATGGTCATATGTAAGGGCTTGGCCATTCTGACATGATGGTGGATGTGTTCCTCTCATGGTCAGATGTGAGTGTTGGGCGTGCCATTTTGACATGGGGGCAGGTCGGGCCCTCCCATGGTCAGATATAAGTGCTGGATGGCCCTTTCTGATTGGGTCAGATATAAGTACTGAAGAAGATGAATACCTACTTGGAGGTTAGGCCTACAACCAGCATGAGAAAGGGCTAGATCTATAAAACTTCCTATGACGAGAAGAATCAAGAGATATCACCAGTGATGATCTAGATCGAGTGATAATACAGATCTAGTGATGATGATCTAGTAGTGATGATACAGTAGTGATGATCCAGATCTAGTGATGATCCAAATCCAGTGATGATGATCTAGATTGAGTGATGATGCAGATCCAGTGATGATGATCCAAATCAAGATGAAGATGACGAGAAATCAGTGATGATCCAGACGATACAGAGAAGAAGAATTGTGATGATAAATTGTGTCGAGAGAATAAATTCCTAGCTAAGAGGGAGTGTTGATGTATTTGTAACTTTGGAAAGTATTCACTTGTATATCTTATGTATTATACCCCCGATGTTTATTTCGGGAAGTGTCTATAATGTATTTGAGTCATGTCATGCCCCGATGTTCCTATCAGGAGATTCGATAATGTGAACAAGTCATGTCAAGTCATTGAGGTTAACCCTGCATTGTAATTTGGGGCAATAGTCCCCACAATTGTGTCAAGGTTAACCCTCCTTGTTGATCGATGGGAAAATTCCCCATAGTTGTGGGGCACTAGGGTTATTAGACTCTCCTAGAGATGTTGGCTCTACTAAAGTAATTGTTAAGTTAGGACAACATGATGGAGTGGACATCAAGTGAATGAAAGAATATAAATAGAGAGTGAGACTCTCTATTTATCATGCACACACTCACTCACTGGGGTGTATGAGTGAGAGAGAAGAAGCTGGGAGTAGAGAGAGAGATACTATTGCTATCGGGAGATCATCTTTATGTTTTTGGGTTTTACTTTTGGTGCTGATTCTATCTCTGAGGAAGTTGTAGGGTTTTCTCCATTTATGGTTTCCCCGAGGAAAATTATTTGTGCCTCTTGTCTCTCAAATAATATCCTAAGATAATTCTAGCTTGAATGATAAAAATATAACAGTAGTCCCATCATTGTTCCTCCTTGCAAGGAAATTCTTTTCAAACTACACCAATCTTGTCACGAAAAAATTCCAACTTCACTCGAGATAGAGGCTTGGTCAGTACATCGACAAATTTATCATTGGTACTCACATACTGGATCTTCATAGCTCCATTTTGTACCATATCCCTTATATAAAAATATCGTATTTCTATGTGCTTCTATTTGTCATGGAACACCGGATTTTCTATCATCTTTATACAACTCTGGTTGTCACAAAGAATTACTGTGGTGTCCAAATCCATGTCAAATAGTCCTGACATCATCTTCTGAAGCCATGTCTCTTCACAACAAGCAAAGAAAATTGCAATGTACTCTGATTCAGTTGTACTAAGAGCAACACTATATTGTTTCTTACTCAACCATGAGATCATGGTGGATACCAGATAATAACATCCACCTGAGGTGCTCTTCCTGTCTGCTACATTTCCTTCCTAATCCGAGTCTGTATATCCATACAATTTGTAGTCATGATCTCTCCCATAGTAGAGTCCCAAATATATCGTACCTTTATGGTACCTCATCGCATGCTTTGCAACTATCAGGTGAACCCGTTTAGGTTTAACTAGATACTAACTTAATGTGTTCACAAGAAAGCATATATATGGCCTTGTCTTCGTTAGGTACATCAATGACCCAATAATCTATCTGTACTAAGTAATATCCACTAACTCCAATGTCTCATGAGACAACAATTTTAAGTTGGTATCCATGGGTGTGGTCATGGCTTTACAATCCAACATATCAAATCTTCTCAATATTTGTATTGCACATTTTACCTGATTCAGAAATATTCCTTCTTGGCTCTGCCACACTTCCAACCCTAGGAAATAATCCATCAATCCAAGATCTTCTAGCTCGAATTCTTCATCTAGCTTCTTCTTGTAATCCTTGATCTGTTTCTCATTTCCAGTTAGAAATACATCATCCACATACACCAATATAGTATGATTAGCTCATCATCCATAATCTTCATATAGAGGTTAGGATCAACTTTACTCTTGGTAAATCCCATTCTTATCAAAAAGCTATATATTCTTCCATACCAAGCTCTAGGAGCTTGCTTTAGTCCATACAGATCCTTTTTCAACTTGCATACATGAGTCACTCTGTCTCCAACTTCAAATCCGTGTGGTTATTTGATGTAAACCTATTCCTCAATCACACCATTAAGGAAGGTTGTCTTTACATCCATCTGGTGTAAGTCCCACTTCATCATGGAAGTAAGTGCCATGATATTTCTGATGGAAATGTACCTTTCTACTGGAGAAAATGTCTCTTCGTAATAGATCCCCTCTTTCTGAGAGAATCCTCTAGCCACAAATATTTCTTTTTACTTTTCAATACTTCCATCAGCAGCATGTTTTATCTTGTATATCCATTTCGAAGATACAACACTCTTGTTTTCTGGTTTGGGAACTATATCCCAAAATCCTTCTTCATGATCTATCGGTATTCTTCTATCATTGCTTCAACCCATTATTTATTTTGAGCGACTTCCTCATAATTGGAGGGTTCTTAATCTACAAGATCGCACATCAAAGATACATAACTGGAATATGGATTTGATCTTTTTCTAGTCCTTGTAGAGCCTTATGGATCTCCATATCTCTCTGCTTCTTGTATGATTTCTCATACCCAAGCATGTGTTCTATTTTGATAGATATCCATAGTAGGGGGATCCTGAGGTTCTAGCATGTAATGATCTTTTGATGCTACTATTTTAGGAGATGGTTGAACTTCTATCCTTTTGGGAGGTACATCCTCTTCATGTACTTATTCAAGCTAACACCTTCTATATTTCTTAAGAGATGTCTCTTCATAAAATGTTACATCCTTACTAATATCGATATGATGAAATCCTGAGATGTATATCCTGAAGGATTTAGAGACTTCATAGTATCCTACAAATATTCCCTTGTTTACAGAAGGATCCAATTTTCTTCTCTTCTCTTTCGGAATATGCACATATCATTTGTAGCCAATTATCTCGAGATGGCTCACTTTAGGTTTCTTTCTTGTATACATCTCTTCAAGAGTCTTGAATACAAGAGAACTGTGAGATAATATATTCTACACATATACAGTTGTTCTTGCTGCTTCAACCCATAGATGCATAGGGATGTATTGGTCATGAATCATGGGCTTCATAGATTCCATAATAGTTATATTCTTTCTTTCTGCAACACCATTCTATTGGGGATTATAGGGAGTGGTTAGTTCCCTCTTGATTCCAGCCTACTTACTAAATGCTTCAAATTCCTTTGAAGTGTATTCTCCACCATTATCTGATCTCAATGTCTTGATTCTGTTTTCTAAGATGTTCTCTATTAAGGATTTGAACTCCTTGAATTTCCCAAACACTTCACTCTTTTTCTTCAAGAAGTATATCCAAGTCTTTCTTGAATAGTCATCAATAAATGTGACATAATATTCATATCCACTTAGGGATATGGATGGAATAGGACCACAAACATCAGAGTGAATTATTTCTAATGTACCTTTGGTCTTTGTTTCACTTTTCAAAAAGGGATTCTTTATATTCTTTCCACTTTAACATCCTTTGCAAGTACCCTCATGATCAATATTTAGATCTAGTAATCATGTTACCACCTTGCTCACATAGGGAAATTCTTTGTAGTTAATGTGGGAAATCCTTCTATGCCACAATTCACTAGAGTTGGTAGTGTCATGGACAATGGATGTCTATGGATTTCCTTTGAGTTTATACAATCCTCCTTATTCTTCCTTAATGACCACAACATATTTAAGTGACTTTCCTTTGGGCCACATTAGTACTTGTCCATCTATAAAAGCAATTCTATATCCTTTCTTATCTAGAGATGAGATGGAAAGTGAGTTTTTTTTCAAACTTGGTACATACTATATTTCCTTCATCTTCATGGAAGTCCCAAAGTCAAGCTTGTAGCTTGATTCACCAATACGTTTGATGGGATATTTATAGTCGTCTCCCAATGTACTTTCTTGGTAGAGTTATTCTCTTCAATTTTTGACAAAGATTGCTTCTTTCCTGTCATATGCTTTGAGGAACCACTATCAATAATCCATGTGTCTTCTCCGGGTGTTACAGATCTAGAGAGTGCAGATAATAGAACATATTCATCTACATCTTCTTCTCTTGTTAATATCTTTCAAGGTATTTCTTCTTCATCCTCATCTTCATCTAGATGGGCATGATGTCTCTTATTGTTGTTCTTCTTATTTGGTGATGGACACTCTCTAGCTAGGTGTCCTATTTTAAGATAGTTGTAGCATTGGTACTTTGAGTAATCATTCTTCTTCTTCTAAAACTTCTTCTTACAAGGTTTCTTGTTACTCTTCTTTAAGTTCAGTTTCTTCCTTTATTTAGTATGGGCAGTTATATCCTGGTCATCTTCTCTGAGTAGAGATTGTGTGTTGGTTACTCTAGCTTCTTCTTGAATGTAGTCTTCCCATACTATGTCAAACTTCATACTTTCTTTTCTGTCACACAAAGTTTGTATGAATAATTCCCAAGGTCTCGTGAGACCATTGAGAGCAGTCATAACTAGTTCATCCTCATCAAGGGTGTCTTCAATAGAACTTAGTTGTTCTCTGAATTGAGAGACACTTGTGAAGTAATCTTGAATAGACTCTCCTTTGTTCATCTTGGTTCCCTTAGTTGAGCTCTCAGATTCATCTTTCTGTTGATGTTCCTTCCTTCATACATTCTGGAAATGGCATCATACATCTGTTTAGGTTTCTTCTTAGATGACACTTGTGGGATCAAGTGATCCTTAATAGAGTAATAAATTCTCCTCATTGCCTTTAATAGGTCTTGTTCATGCTTGTCCTTATCTTCATCTTCTTCAGGTTCTGCAATTTCATTCTTGATGTACTTATCAAGACCATTCTTTCTAAGAATGAGACCAATACTATATTTTCAAGCTAGGAAGTTTTCTAGGCCTTCCAATTTGTCCTCAAGTTTAGTGCTTGGGGCCATCCTATCAAGTAGGTCAATAACAATTGAAAACTCTCAAAATCAAAAGGTGACCTTACCAGTATATGGGCTTGAGGGAGGGGATTTGGTTGATCCAACTTCTTTCTGGAAATCCCAAATCATCAGTCTTCAAATCCCACTTGCAAGGTTGTAGCACTATAGAATTTCTGGTTTTGTTTCACTGCAGTTTTCTGGTTAACTACCAAAATAGGGTTTTCATTTATCAGAGATCCAACGACCCAAAAAATTAGATCTAGGGCTCAATAGATGTGCTCCAAGGAGGCACAAATTTCTATGCAAGAAGATATTCCAAATTCAAAATTTTGCAGAAACCCTAATTTCTTCCGGGGAGGAGAGAGAGGGAGTTTCACCTTGTGAAAGTTGTCCTAATCAGGTTAGCTCTAATACCATGTTAAGATTTCATATGCTAGACTACATTCATTAGTGTTAAATTCAAAATCATAGTAGAATCATATCGAGAATCAATGATAGAAACACAATCACAAGATAGACACAGTATTTATCCTTGGAAACCCTCAAGGGGAAGAAAACCCAACAAATATTCCTTTGTATAAGATGTATACGACATAGCCCGAAAAACAGTTATCCTCATCCTGCTGTTCTCTGTCTCTCTCTCCTATACACTACACAAGTGAGAGTCTGCGTGTCCAAATAAGAACCACAACTCTTCTATTTATACACAATGAGCCAACTAACTTTTACCCTATTCAAGTCAGCCCCACTAAACTGTATGGGCCGAATTCACCTAGGAAGACACAAAACCATATATTATATTATTCATTAGGGTGTTATTGACCTGAATTACAATGGAGGCTTTACCTCATGACTCTATTATGACCAAATACAATAGTACCACCCCTCTGTAGGAATAATAACATCTCCCTTGGGTTACATTAGTAAAATACATTTAGAATATCCTTTGAAGTTACAATATTCAACACTTATGTAACCAACAATCTTACTTCATCTCTAGGATTTGCATAGAGTAATTCTTCATTCTAGTATATCAGACTAATTTAAAAGTGAAGGGTGAATGCAGGTAATACCTACTCCTATAATATTTTAGACCTTCACAAGTGAAACCATCGAGTGGAATAGTGGGAACACGATCCATCACATGGATCACCTTTCCAAATCATCATACAAAAACTGCCATGTAACCTCTACTTTCCACTTTGATGTCATTGCAATCATGAATGAAGTGAATCAAAAGCATGCCTAAAAAATACCCTAGAATTTTCAAATTAATTCCCTCTAGATGTCATTTCATAAATTAATGACACACAACTCTCTTATCTGTGTCTTCCGTATTTCTTTTGAAAATGTCCCACTCCTTGTGACCTGTTTTTTTCATTCGACAGATCTTCTTTTCTTGTGACAGATTAAGTGTCTTCACCCTGAATTTGTATTCTTCTCTAGACACCGAGCTTGTGATACTTCATATTTTCACGACGACATACTAGCAGTCTGCATGGAAACAAAATTGTTCCCCTCTTGTTTCTTTCCTCTCTCTCTCTCTCTCTCTCTCTCTCTCTCTCTCTCTCTCTCTCTCTCTCTCTTCTCTTTTCTCTTATGCAACCAAGTTGCTTCTATCGTGATACAAATTCAACTGAATTCCATTCACCAGTCCTTGGAATTCTGTTCCATTCACTACTCCTACATTAGTGATATTTGTGACGATATACGGTCCTAACCAATGTGTTCTCAAGTTTCTTGGATGCTTGAATTTTTTTTTGTCATATACAAGAACAAGTCCTCTGACCTCAAAGTTATTTCTCTTAATGTGTAGATCATGCCATGTTGTTTCCTTTGTTTTTCAAAATTTTGATGAAATCTTGTGACAAAACATTATTTTTCCAACTGCATAAGTTGCTATAGTCTTTCTTTGACAGAATCGACATATTTCATTGTTGTGATCGCAACAATTCTTAACATCGAGAAAATATACTCCATAGGAATCACAACTTCATGTCCATACACCAAAACGAATGGAGCTTGTCTTGTTAATTTCTTACAAGTCATGTGATATGCCCATAATACTGCTGAAATATTTTGATCCCACTCATCTCTTTGGGCATTGCAAATCTTTGTCAATGCATTTTCTAGAATTTTGTTAAAGGCTTTGATAACTCCATTTGCTTGAGGGTGATAAGGTGTTGTCCTTCTATGTCAAATCTAGAATTCCTTCGTGAGTTATTCAATCAACTGGTTGAAAAAGTGTGTAACTTGGTCACTTATTAAAATATTTTGGCATCCAAATCATCTCATGACATTCTCAAATAAAAACATTGCAGCGCTCGCAACAGTACAATCCTTTACTGGCACTGCTTCAGCCCATCTGGTTAAGTAATCAGTAGCAGTAATAATATAGCGTGCACCAAGGAGCTTTCTTGTTAGAAAGATAGGACCCATAGATATGGCCCATTTATCAAATGTTTGCAACGTTATTTGAGGTATTAATGGCATTTCTTCCCGTCGCGACGACTTTCAAGTCCTTTGACAGACATGACAGTTGCGACAATAATACCAGGCATCCACATGCATGGTTGGCCACCATAATCTTGCTTGCAAAATATTGTGAACCATAGAATTCCCTGCATAGTGGCCTCTTGCAACACCATCATGTGATTCATTTAATATCAACAGTCGCTCATTCTCCAAAATGCAGCGATGAAGAATCTCATCAAGACCCATTTTATACAATTGTCCAGTGATCAATTGGAAATTTGCAGCTCACAGAACCAAACGTTTCTTCTGTGCAATGGTGAATTCAACTGGAGTATAACCCATACTAAAAAATTGTATGATATCTCTATAATGATCATCAAACATGGTTATCGCAAACAATTGCGCATCCGGGAAATTATCATCTAGGTTACTAGGCTCTTCACTACTTTCTATCCTTGAAAGATGGTNCCCCCCCCCCCCCCCCCCCCCAACACTGGCTTATTGACAAGGTATTTCAATGCAAAATGGTAAGTGTACATCTTAAAATGTCCACCTAAAAAATAATTTTTGAATTTTTGAATTTTTGTAGCACATATGCCATTGCTAAACCTTGTCTTTCTGTCATGGTATAATTTTTCTCTGCAGTCGACAACTTCCTGCTAGCGAAGGAAATTGGATGATTAATCGATCCTTCACCTGGCTACATTAGCACCACGTCGAGCACGATAGACAGTGCATCGACATGAACATGAAGCTACTTTTTCCAATCTGGAAATACAAGTATTGGTGTAGTAGCCATATTATTTTTCAATGTGTCCATAATCTCATGGAAGCTCTCTATCCATTGAAACTTAGCATCTTTTTTCAAAATATTTTCAATCGGATTAGTCACCTCCGCATATTCTTTGATAAATTTTATGTAGTATCTAGTGTGTCCCAATACTGCTCTCACCTATTTAACTGTAGTAATTGGTGGTAGATCGAGAATGATCACAATTTTGGCCATGTCAACGAAAATTCCATTGCGATAGAACACATGGCCTAGCAAAAATCCAAATGGGGTGCAAAAGATACATTTCTTCAAATTAAGTGAAATTTGATACTAGTGACAACGTTTCAACATCATTCTAAGGCTTTGACATTGGAAGGAAACAACTTATCATCTTTTTATCTTGTTTTAATCAATAAAAACGGTGAACAACATATATCTTTATGAAATTTTAAGAAATTTATAAAGATTACCTCCAGAATATGTGATTATGAAGATACTCTTAATCTTAGAATATCTATTACATCAGCGAATAATATTTGCAAGACTATTGTGATAAATTGTTGAAAATTCATTTAGAAGTTGCTAAATCAATTCTTCATATTATCATTTTTTCTTCATTGAATTTTGATTATGACCTACTACTATCATTTCACAGCTAAGATATGTCATTCATTTATGATTTTCAATTATGTATAGTTTTCTTATGATTAAATATTTTAATTTAACTAGGGCTTCATTAATTTTATTTATAATGATTACACAAAATATTAACAATATACTTCATGTTTTATATATTGATGTTAATTTTCCATAAATTAAAACATGAAAATTATTTAAACTGTGCCTAAACATTAAACATTTAAACCCTATGATAACTATGCCTAAATGAATCACCATTCAAATCATACCTGAACTAATATGATAAAGGCACAAACTAGAACTATGTTTAAATCATCCACGTAGATTGAATCATGCTTAAACCTATGCTCAAAAAAATAATCAAACACATTTCAAATCATACCCTAGCTATGATGACAACTTTGCAAATTGAAATCATGAATACCATATGCGATGACTATCCGAGATTGGATTTGACACGTTAATCATTATTAGACACATGTGATTATGGTACATAATTGTGTCAATTTACTCTGCTAATATGATTTCAAAGATCACTTGCATTTATGATACATTTAGAGGGTTATGATTTCATTGTTTGTATCATTATGATATTGTTTTTCTCATAATTCACATGTTCGTCAAAACCCTGTAATGGACTTATTTGTATTTTGGCAGTGTAGGGTATGGAGTTTAGGGTTTATAAAGGAGAAAAAAAGGATAGCTTGGTGCATAATATCTTTTAGCAAATAACCTTACCATTATTGTTTTCTTGGTACAGTCACGATGACACCATTATGTAGGTTCGATTCAGCTGGGAATGAGTTGCTTGATATTGAGCTAGAGGCTTCTTGGCTAATCGATAAGGTTGGATAGGGAAATTTTTTTAGAAGCTTCAATGAGCATAAAACTGAGGTAACATGTAGATTCCCGTTATCCCTTAAGAAAGTGGGGCACATATAGGGGATTTGAGTTTTATTTCCAAGGGTTTCATAGCTAAGGAAACACAGTTACCTCAACTGGATAAAAATGGTTCAAAAGAGGGGAAATAGATAAGGCCAAGTGGAAACAATTTTTATTTCCTCTACCTGCAAATTTTGATGACAAGTTTGGGTTTCCTGGGAAATTATTAAAACCCCAATGGTGACCTTTGCTCCAATTGATTATCAAGTATATAACATGCAATGATCGTTTCCCTTCTGTACATTTTTATCATTTGAGGTTGTTAATGGAATTTAGAGGGTTTAAATTGAATGTACATTGTTTTCTATTAAATAGCCTTGAAAAAATGTCATATATAGTACAAAGTACTATAAGAAATCAACATCATAATTTATTTCATCATGGATTAGTTAATATGTTGGTTCAATATAAATTGTCATTAACTAGAAGAAATTGGGATCAATTCCTTGCTGACAATGGTTTTGGTCCAACTAAGTTTTGGCTTACAGTCTCGTATAAATATTGGTTAAACAGAATAAAATTCTCTAACAGTGAAGTCTCTGTTTTAAAACCTTATACCAACCCTATGGAGCTAAAATACAATAAACCAACCCTTTCAAAAAATGTTAGTGTTAACACGACAAAGGATAATCATATGACAATGGGTAGAAGCTCTGTTGTTTCACACCCTATTCAATTTAATGAAAAATCTATTCAAAAGCCTGATATATTTGTTGAAATCCAAAATGCAGACTCTGTTGTGTTTGATAAACTCAAACCTAAGCAGAGAGATTCAATCTTTGTATCTTCTCGAAGGTTTACTAGAAGTATGCCTACCATAGTAACTCCTACGACCATTCAACAACAAAAGGAAAAGGCACTAGTTGAAATCGTTAGTGAGGATGAAAATATTTTTCCAGATCATGAAAGAAATCAGGATGATGAATATATTGAAAAGAAGTGTAAAGAAGATGACCATGATATTGATCCACTTAAAGAAGTTTTGGATAGGAATTATCATGGTATACCTGATTCTAAACCATCATATACAGGAATTTCTTCACCTTCCAGAAGCAATAAGAGTATTCAAAGTGCATTTAAACAGGCCTTTATAAGTAGAATATCTTGATTGGAAGATCATGTTGAAGAATTACATGCCAAGGAGTTAGGTAAGGATGAAGAAATCAAAATGTTGAAAGGAAAATTGGTGTCTTGCATAAATAGGTGGAAGTAGTTAAAGCTGAAAAAAGAAAAATACAAAGCTGTTAAAATATCTTTGAATGTATCTCATGAACGATTATTGAACAGTCTGAGCAACAAAAGATTAAAATTGTGAAATTACAGTCTAGGTTGTCTGAAGCAAGAAGAGCTGCTAAACTACAGATCTCAATTTGAAATTTCTCTTTTACAGTTTTAAAAGTTTTTTTTATTTATACAGCTAATAAGAGTTGTTAATTAGCATACTCACAGAATCATAGATTATCTGGGAATGCTTAAAATTCGTTGAACAATTGTTTTGCATTTAATTCATTTTTAAATTAAACTTATGTATTGGTATTTGGTTTATACATGTGGATATTGGGATATGATTTGATAATGGTTGTTGTTAGGGACGAGCGGATCTTACTACCAGATGTCATATTTTGCAATGATTTGGGTAATGGGTGTATTTGTTGGATGAAGCTTGATTTTGATGTTGTTTCTCTCATACATATTTTGCTACCAAATAATTGAACGATTCACCTTTTTGAGGATCTAGATGCCAAGTGTTTATCATGTTTATGTTTTGCATGGATCCATTTCAGTTTCATGGGTGATGATTGTTATGAAGTTTGTTAGTAGATGATTAATACAATTACGCATTATATCGATTTAGATGCTAGAATGCATGTATTTGAGAAATTCCGGGTCAAACAAAATGATTATGTTGATCGTTTGATTTGACTGCTTAACAACTATTCAAAAGCTAAATGTCTATTTTTAGAAATTAGTTGCATAAAATATTGAAAATAGTTAATTAGTTTTTATTATGTAAACTATGAATAAGCACCTGAAAAGGGATTCAAGTACATGGAAGGAGACTATGCATTGTAGTAATAGATCACTAAGTGTGCTACAAGGTTATTAGAATTTTTGTTACTGTGGTTTTGTTCAACACTGATTCAATGATTGGTATCATGTTTCTGATTCAATTTTTTATGAATTTATATATATATTTTCCATAGTAATCTTCTTCTTTTAATTCATTTACAGTTATAATTTGAGATAATTGTATGAATTGTGTTGAGTGACTCAAATCAAAATTACCATTTTGTATTTGATTTAGATATTATATCTGCCATTTTATTATGTTTTTATTAATAATTTGACTTAGTGATATTACACATATATTAGATTATTAGTTGATTAATCTATATTTCTATAGGTATTCAATTAATCAGTTAAACATCCTAAAATTCATATATTAAAATCTTAAGTGTTAATTGCTTATTGATAGTTATGTTTTAAGGCTATAAATAGTTTTTATTAATAGTTCTTTTATCATAAAAATATCATTCAATTTAAAGTCATTTTAACGGTGATTGTTTTTGTTTTAGGGTTATTTTTAACTTTCAGTTACTTATATGATCAATAGATTGTTAACATAGTTAGTAATTTTCTCTTGGCCAAGATAGACTTAGGTAACTTTGAATAGATTTTAAATTTTTAGTTTAATTTTCTATTTTTTATTTAACAGCTGTTAAATAGATTTTGCATATACTTAGTTGTTTTTCATCTTTTAAACAGATTCTTTCCAAATATTTCATAAGATCAAAACATAGACTCTCCTTAAGAGAGACACACACAGTTTACACATAAACAATTATTTTTCATTTAGTAGTTGTTAAATAGGAATTTTATTGAAGATAGATTAATATAGTTTGTAGATAAGTAGTTAGTTTTAATCTAGTTGTTTTAATTAGGATTTAGTTTAGATTTTATTAATTATTTTAGGATCTACTTTTTCTAATTTAAAGTGGAAGGACTCTCCTTAAGAGAGTGCAAAATTAGATGGTCACGAGACCACAACCTGTGAGAATCAACTAATCCAAACACACCAGAAGTTGTAGTAAGTGAATTGTGTGGGTTAATTCTCCTTAGTTGGCCTCATTAAAAACATTGGCCAACAAATGGCACTAGAAGGAGGGCTTGTGACTACAAATGGATAATAACGTTCATAGTAACCCTATAGCTAGTACAGATCGCTTATCAATCAATGAATCTAATAATTTTAGTGTCCAATATACTTCAGTTGTTCCACAAATAGAAATCAATGTATTTGTATTTGCAAACGTTGTTAGAGAGATTTTAGAAAGAGACCATGCTTCTTCTCCTTATACTTCACATCAAATTGAGCAATATTTAGCAAAGTATAGAAGAGTTCTCACTAGGATTTATTCTCAGCATATTGGTATTCCCCCTATTGATTTCAGTTTACCTCATAGGACTAGAAATAACGCATCATCTTCCACAGCTCAAGGATTAGGAGTAGGAATCCCAAATTATCAATTCAATCCTTCATCTAGAGGAATTACTAGAACCAATAATGCAACAAGGATAATTATTTTTGACAATTTTGGTCAACCACCTTCATATCCAGATTCTCTGCAAGATATTCCAAGACCTAATGACCATAATAATTCTTTGGATTTTGAAGAAGACAATATGGCTATAGCAAGAGAAGGTAATCCACCTAATCCTCCAAATCCTCCTCTACCTTGGTTAAGGAGGAGTGCAGTTGTTGTTCCTGGAGTACAACACCCATTTCTAAACATCTTGATAAATTTCTCCCTAAGTTCAACCCAAATAATAAGGAACCAACTGAAAATCATATTGATAAGTTCATTTTGGCTGTTCAAACCATGAATGTACAACATGAAGATGTAGTTTGTTGCCTCTTTCCATTAACCTTTGAAGGAAAAGCACCAACATGGTACTTTTATTTAGCTTAAGGATCTATAACAAACTGGGTAGACTTTAGCCAAGCATTTTTAGATAAATTTGGAGAAGACAAATCACCCGCTTCCTTATCTCTTGATTTATCTCACATTAAAATAGATAATAACCTGAGCGAATTAAATATTTCAATAAGAGATTTTTAACTTTGAAAAATAAAATACTTGCCGCCTCTCAACCACCAGAAGATATTATTATAGAAAATTATGTTCTACATTACCAAAGTATTTAGGCATGTTTGTTAAACAAGTTAACAAGGTCACACTTGTTGAAACCTTTGAAGAAGCTATCTAAGTTGAAAAAAATTCTATGACATATGAGCCCGAAGAAAGTGGGAAAATTGATACCTTTCCTTGTAAAAGAGCTGAAAGATCAAATTTAAACAAATATAAGGCATTTGACATTGAAAAAATTCAAAATTCCATCAGATAATTAGCAAATGAGGTGGTAGGTTTAAAGAAAATTTCCGAAACATCCTCTTCTAGAGGATTCTTTAGAAAACAATTTAGACAAAATATTTCTAACAATAAAAGAATTTATCCTCCTGATGTAGCAGTTAATGAGGAAATATTTAATACTATTAGAATAGTATTGTTTATGCCTGAATCCCTTTCAAATCAAGAATCATTTGATCAAGAAGAAGCAGAAAATTATGAGACTGGAGATGAACATCAAGAACAAGAAAAATAGTTGGTTGGACACTTTTGGGATAGCCTGGTAAAGAATATTGAAAGTAAGTATCATTCTTCAAGACAACATGCTTATAACACTCGAAGTAAAGGATTAGTAGGTACTCCTAGTGCATCAAGTTCAAATTCAGCTAAAGGTAATAATACTCCCCCACCAGCCAAAACATATCTTCCTATTTAAGGTACACAAAAGCTAGATCTGCAATGTGATATTATTGAATATTTGAAAAATATTCATGCAAACATTATTATGTATGATTTGATTTAGATATATCCTATGCCTAATGGTCGTATTATAACTCCTTTAATGAGTTTACTTACTCAAAATACTCAAGCAAATGCAGTTGTTAATACTAATTCCATCAGTGATTTAGTTTCTAAAGATAAAGGAAAGTTAGTAGTTGATAAACCTCATTGATAGGTAAAAATTAAAAGTCTAGTACCCCTTTTTTTTATCACATTTGAAATTTATAACAGAAATGTGCATAACTGTATGGTTGAATCCAGATCATCATCCAATGTCATGTCTTTGTCTCTTTGTCAAAGGGTGAATGCAAAATATACTCCATGTGAAACTCAAATTACACAATTAGACCAGTCAAATGTGAGGGTTTTAGGAGAGATTAAAGATGTATTAATTAGGATAGAAAGTAATGCATCAATTTATAATATTATAGACATTGTTGTCGCTAAGATTCCTAATGCTTATGGGTTATTTCTAAGTAGAGATTAGTCACAAAATATGAATGGTTTCTTTTCAACAGATTGGTCAACATTATGGTTTCCCAAAAATGGTAATTCCAATTAGATCAAAATTGGGAGAGAAAGATACTTGAAACATACAGTAACAAAGTTACATGATCCAAATGAGCCTGTTTTATTTTTCGATTCAATCATGGGAAATTACACTTATGAGTTAAATTTTTGGAATTTTAAGGTTGGAAATTCTCCATTTACAGGTAGAGAACAACAATATGAAATTTCAAATTTTACTTACATTCGTCCTAATTCTTCATTTCATAATTCTATAAATAATGTAGAAAATCAGAATTATGCATATATTAGTGGCAGTAAGGTAGTTGTAAATAATTTACCTTGGACACTTTATTTTGACGGGTCAAAATAAAAAGGAGCAGGAGCTAGCTTCCTTTTAATTGACCCAAAAGGTAACAAAACTTGTATAGCTTGTATATTAGAGTTTGATTGTACTAAGAACATCGCCGAGTATGAAGCTCTCATTCAAGGTCTAAAGAAAGATTTAGATCTAAGTATCAAGTTATTGGTGGTATATGGTGCTTCCAAGATCATCATAAGGCAGGTACATATCTCCATTCATTGCATTTCAGAACATCTTCAGAAATATCAAATGGAGGTATGGAACCTTATTTCAAATTTTGAAGCTTTCAATATTAATTCCATTCCTAGGTTTCAAAATCAAGAAGATGATTTGCTAGCTAATGTAGCTTCTAAATTAGTTCCACCTGAAGATTTTTCACCTAATACATTTTCAATTGAGCTAATATTTAGACCATCAAATCCTTATAATATTACTAACTGGAGTATTTTCGATGATAATTCACAAATATTAAACTTCTCGACAAATGAAGACACTTAGAAGGATTCTTCCATTGATGAAATTACTCACGATGAAGGATTATGAAATTTTTTAGTAATGCATCCTCATTTCCCAATAGAAAAAGATATAGACATGGTAAAATATATCCCTAACTCTTTTTTGACATTGGAGAAATTCTATGATCTTCATGACAAGTTTAAATTAGTCCCCAGTTGCAAAACAAATAGTTCTTGCTTAAGGTATGAAACTATAAATTGAGGGGATGATTCCAATCTGCAACTAGTTATCTTAGGAGCAAATTGTACTCCTTTAGAAAAATCAGTTTTGTAATGTTATTCAAGGAGTACATAGATGTTTTTGCATGGACATATGATGTCTTAAAAACTTTTAATCCACAAATTATGCAAGATATTATCCCAATGAAACCTTGTTAATCCCTTAATGATGACACATTACACCATATAGTGTGGCAGATTACTCCCTATATTGTGGTGCATTACATATTATTTATGTAGGATTGGGTCTATTAGTGGGTTTATTAGTTGTTATTATACACCTTTATATATTATATATAGGAAGGATATATTCTCATTTTAGTCATCACAGTATCTTATCTTGTCTTGTGTACTCAGTGCATTGTGTAAGGAGGTTCCTCCCTTGAAGAGGATTGATATTTATATTTGCTATTCATTTTTTAGGAATGGATTAACTTCTTATTTTCTATTTCTTCTCTTTTTATGCTATATCTAGGAATTGGTTGCATAACATTTGGTATCAAATCTCTTTCCTCGGGAGTGGCTTCTGCAAAACAAGTCATCTTGGAACTTTCACTACAACTGTTTTTCTACAATGATTCAGAGATTGAGGTTAAAACCCACTTCCAAAATAGGCCAAAATATCTCCAATACAAATTGAAGATCTTGATCCATTACATTTTCAGAGATAATGGCAGAGGAATCTAGGGTTTTTTACTAGTCCTACAACTAGTCTAAAATAGGTGTTCCTAGGAAAAAGGTCATACCTTAGGAATACGAGATCCAAATGGAGTGATACCAGTTGCATATGAAATAATATGGACCAGTGTATCTGTGGTAGAATTTTTAGATACAAAAATAAAATATTGGTCACATGGGATATAGTACAAGTGCGCTCTTCTGGATAGGATAAAAATAAGAATATTTGGAATATTCCCAATAACTTTATATTGGATCATCCAAATTAGGTCA
This sequence comes from Pseudotsuga menziesii, assembly GCA_001517045.1. Taxonomy (NCBI): domain Eukaryota; kingdom Viridiplantae; phylum Streptophyta; class Pinopsida; order Pinales; family Pinaceae; genus Pseudotsuga; species Pseudotsuga menziesii. The sequence continues at coordinate 78,738 of LPNX011106436.1, read as the reverse complement.
GACCTATGATATTGGAAAGATGACATATCAAGGTAATACATCCAGAATTTTCAGACTTAGAGGAGTCGTACTTCAAATTTTACCTCATTTACAAATCAGCCCTAAAATAGTCTTCCAATGAGGGTTTGAAAAATGTATGTCAATTTGAATTTGAATAGATTTTAGTAGAAGGATATATTTGTGGTAAACCCTAGGGTGTGATATTGTTAAAAATTCCACCAAAAGGAAGTGGAAAGAATCAAACTCTACTCAACCCCCCAGAGGATTCATCCCCAACATACGAGGAAATGGAGGACATTTCTTTTAGAGTGTCCAAGTTGAAATATATGATTAAAGGAAATGTGAAAATGGATGACTTTGCTAAATTGGAAAAGAAGATGGATACTAATGAGGATCTCAAAGGGATGGCTAGTAAAGAATATCTCAAAGGGATGTCTAGTAAAGAAGATCTTCAATACTTGAAGGAGTTTATCAAGGATATCAAACATTAATTTATTCCTCAATTATCTACTCAAGAAGAGGATAAGGAGGAAAAATATGACTTATTCCAGTCTCATCTGGAGAAAATTGAAAAACAATTGGAGAGTAGGAATTTGGAGTCCTCAAAAGTCAATGATTTACTACAATATCATGGTTTCAATTCAGGTCCCAAACACTACTTTATCCCCAAGGTTGACATGAGAAAGTTTGATGGCAAGGATCAAATCATGCGGATTTTTCAGATGGAGCAATTCTTTGATCTAAAGTAGGTTCCCACCTTGCAAAAGGTAACTATTGCATCATTTTATTTAGAAACTTATCAAATTGTATGGTAGTAATGGCTTTGTGACCATAAAAAGGAATCTATTATCTATTGGTCTATATTCATAGAAGAATTGATTGCACATTACGGGGATATAAATAGCAGCACCTTCTTCACTCAGTTGGTAAATCTAAAGCAAAAAGGTTCAATTACAGATCACATCAAGTAATTTCAGAAGCTACGTCTCAGAGTGAAGAATATTTCAGAAGATAATTTGTTAGATCTCTTTATTGGAACCTTGAAAGATAACATTCAACATGAGGTTCGTCTCTTTGAACCATCATCTCTAGAGAAGGATTTCATGATGGCAAGGAAGGTTGAAAATAAAAATATGGCAATGACTACTAGAAAGGCATTCTCCAACACATATAGAGAAAATAATGTTCCTTCTTCTAAACCACCACAAAGGTTGAAACCCCAACAACTAGATGAAACAAGAGAAAAAGGATTATGCTTTAATTGTGACAACAAGTATACTAAGGGGCATATGTGAAACAAGAAGAAATTATTCTATATATATTGTGTAGAGGAAGAAGCAAAAGAAGAGGAAGCATCTGAAGAAGAGTCGAATTCAGAAGAAATACAAGAGGCTACTTTAGAATAAATTACTCCCACCATATCTGAGTCATGCATTAGTTGGAATTAGCACTCCTAAAATTATCAATATAGAAGGATACATCAAAAATAAGGTAATAGTGTTGATTGATTTTGGTAGCACTTCATAATTTAATTCACTGTAAATTAGCCAAAGTTCTTAATTTCTTTGTTTATCTAGCACTAGAATTTCAAGTAATGATTGCAGATGGAGGAACTATAAATTGCTCATGGAAATGCCATAATATCAATCTGGCTATGGGGGAATATGTATTGAATAGCCCAATGATTTCTATCCAAATGGGTGGTGTCAATGTTTTCTTGGGTGTCCAATGAATACAATCATTGGGAACAATGGATTTTAATTTTCAAAAAAAATTCATGAATTTCTCATGGGAAGGTAAAGAATATGAGTTAAATGGTATCACAAGAAAACCAAGTAAGGTGATAAGCTCTAATGGTATGAAAAAGTTGTTAAAAAGGAGAAATCAAGGTATAGTTTCAAAATTATGCTTATTAGATGTTCAAACCTCAAAGTTCTGTATCTCCCCAGATCTCCAAAGGGTCATTAATAAGCATTCCAAGGTGTTTGAAGATATCCCCAAAGGTATTCCACCTATTCATAACTTTGATCAAGATATCCACTTAATTCCATGCAATTTTCCTCCTAACATAATACCTTACCGATATCCCTATAGCCAAAAAAGTGAAATTGAGTGTATTGTGGCTGAAATGTTAGAGGTTGGCATAATTAGGCCTAGACAAAGTTCTTACTCTACATTAGTGGTAATGGTACCCAAGCCAGACAGATCATGGTGTATGTGTCCTGATTATAGAGATCTCAAAAAGATCACCATTAAATATAAGTTTCTCGTTCCCATCATTGATGAATTGTTAGACGAATTGCATGGAGTAGTTGTCTTCACAACGCTAGATCTTTGTTCCGGGTATCATCAGATTCGAATGAAGGATGAAGACATCACTAAAAAAACATTCAGAACTCATGAATGCCACTATGAATTTTTGGTCATGCCATTTGGTCTAACAAATGCACCTTCCACATTTCAAGGTTTGATGAGTTCTATTTTCAAGCCTTTCCTTACAAAATTTGTGCTGGTATTCTTTGATGATATACTAATCTATATCAAGTCTTGGGAAAAACATGTTCAACATGTTGACAAGGTACTACAACTACTAAAGGAGAAAGAAATTTATGCAAAACCCTAAAAATGTTTCTTTGGGATAAAGGAGGTAGAGTATTTGGGTCATATTGTATCCCATGAAGGTGTCAAGGTAGACCCTAAAAAATTAAATCCACAATGGATTGGCCAATTCCAAAAACAGTGAAAAATATTTGAGAATTCTTGTGTCTGACAGGGTACTACCACAATTTTCTTTGAAACTATGGAAGACTAGAAGCTCCACTAACATTGTTACTGAAGAAATATGCATTTTCTTGGACTCTAGAGGAAACTCAAGCCTTTCAACAACTCAAAGAGGCCTTGTGTAAAGCTCTTGTTTTGGCGACACCAGACTTCACAAAAACCTTTATTGTGGAATGTGATGCTTCAAGAAATGGAATTGGAGCTGTACTAATTCAAGAAGGACACCCTATTGCCTTCACAGGTAATCCAAACAAGGGAAAGAACTTAAAAACCCCATTTATGAGAAGGAAATGTTGGAAATGCTACATGCCTTGAAGCAATGGCGCCCCTACCTTATATGGAGACATTTCAAGGTTAAAACTAATTATGATATCCTTAAATACTTCTTGGAACAAAGGCTATATTCAAAAGAGAAAAAAAATGGGTAACAAAGATGTTGAGATATTAGTTTGAAATCATCTACAAAAAGGGGAAGCAAAATTTTGTTCCATATGCACTCTCCAGGAAAGATGAGGATGTTGAAGCATTACTCTATGCTATTTCGATCATCCAACCAGATTGGATAACCAAATCAATGGAAAAATGGAAAAATGCCGAAAACATATGGACATTTACTCAAAAGATGTAGTAGGATCCCAATGCCTCTGATATATTTAGGTGGAAAGATGACTTTCTATGGTAAAAGGATCACTTATATCTTGGTAAGAGTTCCTAGCTAAAGCAAAAGTTACTTTCTGAATTCCACTCTTCACCAATAGGAGGGCACTCAAGTTTCTTAAAAACATACCAAATGGTAAAGAAAGATTTTTTTTGGGAGAATCTTAAAACCGATGTTCAAAATTTTGTGGCAGAATGTTTGGTTTTCCAACAAAATAAAGTGGAAAAAATTAGGACCCCTGGTCTCCTACAACCACTTTCCATTCCAAGCGAAAGGTGGACAGAGGTTTCGATGGATTTTATCATAGGTTTACCAAAGTATGAAGGAAAGAGTGTCATGATGGTGGTTGTTGATAGAATTACTAAATATGCACACTTTTGTGCACTATCTCACCCCTTCAAAGCAATAATGACCACCAATTATTTTATGGAGACAATACAAAAAATACATGGTACTCCAAATATTATAGTGAGTGACAAGGATCCCATTTTCACTAGAAATGTTTGGACCAAATTATTTTCTTGTTTTGGTACTCAATTGGCTCATAGCTCATCTTATCACCCTCAATATGATGGAAAAACAAAGATAGTAAACAAATGTTTGGAAGGGTATCTTCGATGTTTCACAACTGATAAACAAACATAATGGGTCAAGTGGTTACCCTAAACAGAATGGTGGTATAATACTTCCTCCCATATATCATAAAAAATGACCCCATTTATGGAACTATACAACTACCATCCACCATCCATCACATATTCACTAAGAGATTCTAAGGTTCAAGCAGTGGAATACCACATGGAGCATCAACAACAAGTTCTTCAACTCTTAAAGGACAACCTGAATCTTGCACAAAATCGAATGAAACAACAAACAGATAAACATCGTAGTGAATGGAGCTTTAATGTTGGGAATTGGATGTTTTTAATACTACAACCATACAAACAGATGTCCCTTAAGAATACCAAGAAGGATGATAAATTATCACCTAAATAGTACGGTCCCTACAAGGTGTTACAAAATATTGGTAGTATGGCCTACACAATGGAACTACCTTCATCTTCACAAGTCCATCTAGTTTTCCATGTTTCCTGTTTAAAGAAGGTAATTAGTGACAAGCTACCAATTCAAATGATGTTACCAAAATTTGATGAGGAAGGAAAAATCATCTTGGAGCCTGAAGAAATTAATGAAATACGAACTAGACATCTCTGAAATAGATCAATTTCAAAGTATCTCATTAAATGGAAGAACTTACTCACAGAAGATTCAACATGGGACGATGAGTCCTTTATACAACAACATCCAAAACTACTTCATCGTTGAGAAAAACACTTTTTGAAGGGGAGGGGCATGTTAATCCTTTAATGATGACACATTACACCATATATTGTGGCGTATTACTCCCTATATTGTGGCACATTACATATTATTTGTGTAGGCTTGGGTCTATTACCGGGTTTATTAGTTGTTATTGTACACCTTTATCTCCTATATATAGGAAGGAAATATTCTCATTTTATTCATCATAGTATCTTATCTTGTCTTGTGTACTCAGTAAATTGTGTAAGGAGTTTCCTCCCTCAAATAGTATTGATATTTAGCTCTTCTATTCATTTTTTAGGTGTGGATTACTCTCTTATTATCTATTTCTTCTCTTTTTATGCTATATCTAGGACTTGGTTGCATAATAAACCTGCTGTAAAACATTTTCATTAAAAACTTAGGAATATGCACCCAACACTTGAACCTACCGTTAAGAAAAAAATGAATATTATTTTGGCTTCCAAAATAATTTTTCTAGTACACCATACTTAGTGGGTATCCAACTTGGTTCCAGTTAGGAAGAAAAATGGGGATATTCGACTTTGTGTCGATTTACACAATGTTAATAAATATTCTGAAAATAATAATTAACCAATCCCTCCTATGGAGAAAATCCTCCAAAATATCTCTGGATCTAAAATGTTTTCATTACTTGACAGGTTTTCAGGTTATAACCAGATTCTAGTCTCTCCTGATGATTAAATCAAAACAACATTTTGAACTGCATGGGGAACATATGCTTACCAAAAGATTCCTTTTGGTTTAATTAATGTAGGATCCACTTTTCAACGAGCAATGGATATTGATTTTAGGGGATTAATCGATAACTTAGTAGTGGTGTATCTTGACGATGTTACTATATTTTCTAAGCACCGACCTGAGCATGTTTCTCATCTTAAAAATGTTTTTTAACGATGCAGAATCTACAAGATATTATTAAACTCTAAGAAAACAATATTTGTAGTAACCCAAGGAATTTTGTTAGGTTGCGTAGTTTCAAAATATGGGATCATGATTGATCCTCAAAGAAATTAGGTTATATCAAAAATAACTTATCCTTCTAGCAAAAATTCCATGCAAACTTTTCTAGGAAATATTAATTTTGTAAGAACATTTATTCCTAGTTTCTCTGAAATCATCCGTCCTTTGCAAAACATGATACAAAAGGATGCAAACTTCAGCTGGGGTAATAATGAAAAAGAGTCATTTATAATAATTTTAGATGCTATATCTGAAGCGCCCTCTCTTTTAAGTCCTGATTTTAGTAAGGATTTTAAACTTTAAACTTTTTCTTCATATATTTCGTATGCTACTATATTAACTCAACATAATATAAAAAATCATGAAGTTCCTATATCTTTTATGAGTTCTAACTTTAAAGGAGATGAATTGAATTATCATGAAGTTAATAAGCGAGCATTTGTTGTTTTCAAAGCTATAAAAAAATTTCGACCTTATCTTTTGAAATCCCGAACTAAAGTATTTGTTTTGTATTCTGTAGTAAGAAATATTTTGGAACAAAAAGATCTAGGTGATAAAAGAGACCCTTGGATGGAAACTTTACAAGAGTATGATCTAGATATAAAACCTTCCTCTGTGGTTGGAGGACAATGCCTTTGTAAACTTGCAGCTAAATCAGCTCATTTACCAGAAGCTAATATTGATGATAGCATATATGAATCTTTTTAAAAGAAAATTCTATGTCTTCCCTCCACTACAAGATTCATGGTATTCTTACATGAGAGTTCTTCTTGAAACAAGTAATACTCCAGATAATTTAGAACAAAAAAAAAGGGCCTTAAGATTAAAGTTAGTTTCTTATCAGTTGATTAATAATTTATTTTTAGAAAAAAATCTGATGGAGTATTATTGTGTTGTTTGGAGAAAGATGAAACTTAAACATTTTTAAAGGAGTTACACTCTGGTCCAGCAGGAGGCCATTTTGTAGGAGAAACTGCTGCACAAAATATATTAAGATCCAGTTATTATTGGTCTACTTTGTTTCTATATTCAAATGTTGTTATATCCTAAAATGACACATCTCTTCCCGTGACCACTTTCCCATGTTTTCAGCACATGTCGACACTTCCATGATGACACTTCATGAAAGTCACTCAAAGTCACTAAAAAAAAACACCTTTATTGGAAGATCCATATCTAGAGTTTTGTAACTCCATTTAACCACTTCTCTAGACCGTTTGAAAGGTATCTAAGTAAGGAAAACCTTTTGAGAAGACACAAATCCCTGAAAATGCATGGAAATACCCTAAAAAGGATATTTTGTTATTCATTCCCAACTTTACTTAAGAAAACCCACGACGTTTCCTTAGAATTCGTGACTCTGCTTCATAAAACCCATGAATTTATCCTGAAGTGGCCAAACAAATATAAAAATATGAAAATTATTGAATTAGGGGTGGTTTGGGTGGTTTTGGAACTGATCCAGCAGTTGTAAGTGATTTGTGTTCGACCCTAACTCTTTAAAAAAGTATATAAAAGAGGAAGAGAGGTCCATGAAGGGGACTTGTCCTTTGCATTGTTATGCTGGAGAAATTGGAACTCTCATTGCCCCTACCTTTTCCCTAGATGCTATATCCATATGTTTCATAGCTTGGAGGCTGATATTCTTGGAGAAGAGAAGAAAGAGATTTAGATCAATGTTTCGTGAGACGCCTAGCGAGAGGAGAAGGTGAACTATGTACTTCTTCCACTTGATAATATAGATTTTATGTTCTTCTCTACCCCAAATCATTGTCTGATGTATGTCATATCTCTATTAATGATCAGATAGTAATTTGAGTCAAATTAGGGTTTCATACTGCTTTGATTATCATTCCTTTATATTCAGTCAAATTTGTTTGAGGAAGGTTGAAATTGTTTTGCATGTCTCATGGATTGAGGGGCAAGAGGAAGGGATAGAGAAATATTGGACCAGCCTTCAGTGAATCAATTATGGTTACTTATCTCTAAATCTTTCTTACATTTTCTTGCAGAACAATATGCATTAGTATATGAACCCTAGTATGTTGGTGGTCAGATCTTAACCCCCATCCATAGGGACAATTTCCTATACAACATATGCGTATGTTAGAAAATGTCAATATTGTCAAACAACCGTAGGAAGGTTTAAAAAACCTACATTTCCACTTCAACCAGTTTCGGTTGAATGACCATTTCAACAATGTGGTCTTGACATAGTAGGGGAAATCAATCCTCCATCATCCATGCAACACAAATATGTTATTACTGCAACGGATTATTTTACTCGATGGGAAGATGTTGCACCTTTGTGTATAGTAAACACTATTCAAGTTGTTATTTTCTTAGAATATTGTATTATTAGTCGATTTGGTGTACCTGAGTCTCTTGCTTTTGATAATTACTCTTACTTCTCTTTTCTTGAATTAATAGAATTTACTTTGGAGAAAGGAATTAGAGTCGGGTAATCTGCAAGTTATTATCCTCAGGGTATGGCTTGGCTGAAGCTACGAACAAAAACTTACTCAAAATTCTAAAGAAAACTATTTCCATAGATCATCGAAATTTGCACATCACTTTATATAATACACTTTGGGTAGACACAGTCACACAAAAATATTCAATTGGAAATTCACCTTTCTTCTTAGTTTATGGTATTGAAGCTATTTTACCTCCTAACCTTTTCTTACCTTCTTTACAATTAGTACAATCCATCCAAGATGTAAATTGTTCTCTTATGGAGAAGAGAATCAATACCTTGATTAAATTATAGGAGTGTAGAGAAAATCTAAACAAAACCTTCAGAAACATCAACAAATTATAAAATCATGGTTCGATCAAGCCTTTGTTTCAAACAGAGATTTACGAGTTGGTGATTTAGTACTAAAATGGGATAAGGCTGATTAAAATAAGGTTGAACATACAAAATTTCAGTGATTTTGCTTAGGACCATATATTATTGAAGAAAAAATAGGCCCAATTACCTTTCAACTATAGAGTTTGGAAGGTGAGTCTGAAACCTTTCCGGTAAACGGGATGATTCTTAAGAAATATTTTCACTAATTCTATCAAAATATTAATTTGTATATAATTTGTTTATGTTGTAAATAATTGTACAACACTTTCTTAAATTTTATTTTTATATGCATGTCACATGTTTTATGTATAGTTCAATTTCTTCCTATCTTTTCATTTGTAAATATTCTCGAATCATTCAAAGTTAATTTTCTCTAAAGATTGATATTCATCACTACTCTTCAAAATCTTTAAATGTTTATTATATATATATATATATATATATATATATATATATATATATTTATCAAAGAGGGTATTTGTAAATAAATAAACCCTGGATGTTGAATTTCAATTTTTTCATTATTTTGAGTAGTTGTAATAAATTCTAAATATTTTCATTTGCTTAGAATAATCAGATCTTCTTCAATCTGAAATCAACCTATTATAATATTATAAATATTTGTAAGTATGATTAGGATTGATCCTCTATATCTTGTTTCTTTATATTAGAGATAACGAGTTGGTTACCTTACCAAAGCTTAGTACTTAGAAAATCCTTATCAATATGAATTACCAGTCATCTTTAAGCTTACTTACAATCTAAGAAGTTTCTTAATTTGTTCCAGTCATAAATTTCTGATGATATAAGATTTAGAACAAAAGGTATTAGTAATGAGTCGATCTGATTAGGATTATGAATGTCACTAGTATGAAATTACCAAGAAATTTGGTAATGTCTCTTTGATTATTTGATAAAAAAGATAGGGGGTCTTAGTAATGAGCCTGCTGATTCATTTTCCTGTGATGTTCGTGAGTGATGTTGTCTTTTGGTTACCAAGCTAGGACAGTTCACTCTTCTATCTCTGTTTAAAAAAATGATTAATTCAATAACTTGAACAAATTTTAGAAATTTTTCAGAGAAGTGAATTGCTACATCTTTATACTGATGATTTGGATTATTTTTATTATGAGTACTTTGTTTTGATAGGATAACCTTTTAGCTTATATTCAACAAAACATTTATTAACGAAAATGAAGATAGTTCTAAAAAGTGTTTGCAGATATGAACATCATTAGATACTAGTTTTATCACATTGACATTCTCTGATTTTTTCAAAGCAAATTTTAAGATTATGTTTTGCACAATTATTTGATATAATATGGGTAGAGATAACTGGTCCTCCCAAATATCTCACCATTTTTTGGAAGGAAACAACTTATCACCTTTTATCTTGTTTTAATCAATAAAAGTGGTGAACAACATATATCTTTATGAATTTTTGAGAAAATTATAAAGAGTGCCTTCGGATTTGTGATTTTGAAGGTACTCTTAATATTAGAAAATATATTAAATTAGCGAAGATTATTTGTAAGGCTATTGTGATTAATTGTTGAAAATTCATTTATCAGTTGCTAAATCAATTCTTCATATACTCATTTTTTATTCATTGAATTTTGATTATGGCCTACCACTATCATTTCGCAACTAAAACATGCCTTGCATTTATGATTTTCAATTATGTATATTTTTTTATGATTAAATATTTTAATTTAATTATGGTTTAATTAATTTGATTTATAATGATTAGGAAAAATATTAATAATATACGTCATGTTTTATATATTGATGTTAATTTGCTATAAATTAAAACATGAAAATTATTTAAACTATGCCTAAACATTAAATATTTCAACCCTATGATAACTATGCCTGAATGAATCACCATTCGGATCATACATGAACTAATATGATAAAGGTGCAGACTAGAACTACGTCTAAATCATCATGCAGATTGAATCATGCTTACTCCTATGCTCAAAACAATAATCAAACACATTTTGAATCATACCCTAACTATGTTGACAACTTTGCAAATCAAAATCATGAATACCATATACGATGACTATCCTAGATTGGATTTCACACGTTAATAATTATTAGACACCTGTGATTATGTTACATAATTGTGTCAATTTATTCTTCTGATATGATTTTGAAGATTACTTGCACTTATGATACATGTAAAGGGTTATGATTTCATTGTTTGTATCATTATGATCTTTTTTTTGCGTAATTTACCTAATCGTCAAAACCTTGGAATGGAGTTATTTGTATTTTGGCAGCGCAAGGTATGGAGTTTAGGGTTTTTACTGGAGGAGGAAAGGATAGCTTGGTTCATAATATATTTTAGCAAATACCCTTACCATTATTATTTGCTCAATACAGTCATGATGTGTCACATACCCCAATTTTGTAAAATTATGTAAATTGTTTTATTATATTTCTGAGACATTATGTTAAACTTAATCCTAAGTAGGGATTGATGACTCAGTAGAGTCAACAGTAATGGAGTGTAATTCAGAATATTTTATTATTAATATATAAATTATGGAGACAACAGCATGGGAGAGCTATTAAAAGATGTTACTGGTCAAACTCATGGATGGAACTAGGTGCAAAGGCAAAAGACAAGTAGCAGCATCCTCAAACACTTCCTAAGTTGCAGGTGGCAACTTCCCTATATTTGGGGTCATGATTCCCCAAGAAAGTGGAATCAGAGCAGGTGGCTCATTAAATGACACTTAACCCAACAAAGACCTAGGCAATCTTTAAAAAAGAACTCAATGAAGAGAGCTGAGGCTGCTCAGATATTTTTCCAGAGAGAATTCATTCAGGAAATCCATTGAGGAAGAGGGAAATACAGTAAGGAAGTTGTTTTAGGAGGATTGCTGCAGTAACTTGATTTTATTACAGCTTTTTGGACTGAGAGAACTGACTGATAGTTCTGAGTTAATACTGAGTTTGAAGACTGGTATCTGACTTTGCTGCACCTAGTTCCAGCCAGGGAGACCAGAGCAAGCTCGGGGTCCTGAGAAGTCGCTGTCTGAGTGCTCTCCAGGAGTTGGTAGGGAGGAATGACCTCCCATTGTTGTTGTTGTCCACAGTTTAAACAGGTTCTGTCACTTATTTCTTTATTTTTACTAAGTCTGAATGGATGCATGTTATGTTTATTTTATATGTCTGAGGAGTTAATTAGTTTAGAAAAGTTAGTATCTCAGAATATCAGTAGTTTAATCTATTTAGAGTTACTGTGTTTTTCCACATCTGGGATCACCAGACCGTACTCCAGCACAGTACCTCGGTATTATGAAGTGATATCCTTCTGAACTGAGTTTCCTATTTAGTTACTTACAGTAACCATAAGTGTTTCTCCAATTTATAAGTTACTGTATCTTTGTTTACAATAAAACCTACTGTACATTATAGAAAGCAGAAGTTAGATTGAATTCACATTGTTTGCTATATAGTTTCCTTCATTGTTTTCGGATGATTTCATTTCTAGAATTTAACTCAAAGCAAGAACAAGTTACAGAGCTATTATTTCTCTTTATTCAGATTTTAAACATGTTAATACTTGTACTTACAGAATATTTGGTAAGAGTAAAAAATGTAAATTTATTTCAATACTCAAGTAAGCTAGCTAGAACTGTGGTATTAATATTTAGTTCCTTTACATTTCCTTTTTCTTTATTTTCAATTTCTAACATTACCTATAATGACAACTATAACTTTTATGGATTAAAAATGCATGCTATTATATATATAGTTATATAAAATAGGCCATAAGAAGTGTTAAATAATTCATTTTCATTTATTTTCATAAGTAAATAATAATTTAACTGATAGAATAAGTTTTATCAGAACCTTTTTAGTATCTGTTAATCAGTACAGGAATTTAAATAGCATAATGCTATTCTCTGTACGCTTTAAAATAAACATAGGTTACACATATGGAGAATTTAAAATTCCAATAAAGACAGGTTTATTACTTTGCAGCAGTAAGTATTATAGTTATAATAATAATATTATACTTTTATGTTATCTAACATAGAAACAATAATCTTTTAAAAACTTAAGGAGTATAAATATTTAAATTACAAACCCCTAAGTTAATATACTCTGTCGTGCAGATTAAATAGACTCTTCTTAAGGTTTCGTTAAGTAAATTAAAAGCAAAAACATAAGAACCTTTATAGCTTAAAAATGTAAACCCTATTTATCACTTAACAAGAATTTCCATAACAAGTAACTCAAGGTATAACCCAGGTATATAACCTGATAGTTTTTTTTTAAAAGGAGTTATCTATGGTAAAAATAACTCAGCTACATATTTAAAACAAAGATAATTAACAGAACATTAGACTGCTCATTCATCGAGATTAATAAACATTTAATTACTCACAGATGTAAATAGAGTATGTATTATAATATATAATATCAGATAAAGAAAACTGTATTATATTCTAAACTGTATAATTTAGGGTTAAAACCCTAGAAATACTAGTTATGCAAATAAAATAGTAAAATATAAAATAAATCAATAATTTACTTACGGCCGCTTACAAATCAACACTACAAGGCTGTCATAATCCTATAGTTTACCTATTGCATACACAGTGTGTAATTTAAAAGTAAATGCAGTAATACAAACAAGTTACAGAAGTAAAAGACAGTATATTTAATTTATAATGTAAACTGTGGGCGAAGCCATCTAGTGCTTTCCCCAAAATTTTATACAAAAGACTAGAAGTCGAAGTCGAGGTTTAAACCTCTTCGCAATAGGCTGATAGCCATTTATTCTCTTTACAAGATTTAAAAGCATAAAGACAACTAATGTTTACAATCTCGGCCTAAGCCGTAACGCCCTCACATCGCGTGAAGGGTTTTCATCTAGTCAGTCTTTAAACCAACAGTCTTAAAATCTGAACGAAGCAGTAAGGGTTTCAGGCTTCTCAAGCCAACCCACGAAAGTTCCAACTGAAAACCATAAGGAGGACCAGCCATGGTGTAACCAGGCTTACCAGGATTGTAGCTCGCTTGCCCAGTTTTCATACCAATGGCCGCGCCTTGGAGGTTGTAAAAGCTGCATTCACAAGGATTAAAACCCTACATGAGAATGCCATAAACTGTAAAAAGAAAAATAAAAAATCTAAAGTTAAATAGTAACAATATTTTAAACCCTTACCTTTTTCGTGGAGGAGGCACGACCACTGGTATTTTTTTTATCATAGCCAATAGCGCAGGAAGGTAGTACCTGTAAGGAGGTAAAAAGAAGTTTATCCCTCAACTTGCACAGAGTTCAAAGGCTGTAAGATCAATAAATGAAACCCCGGAGGGAGGAAATAGCACTAGCGAGGGTACTGTTCAGTATGGCAAGGGAACATTTAATGGAGGAACGAGGACTGAAATTCAACATACAAGTATGGAGCAATCTATGACCAGAACACTACGTGGAGGAGAATTACAGAGGAGAGGTTACGCAAACATGCCCAACACAGTCGCAGAGAGACCAGTGCCGAGAGAGAAAGAGAAAATTGATTTTAGGGTTAACAATGCAACATTTATATCTACGTAGTGCTTGGCTTGGATAATGCCACGACAACAGTTTAATTATCATTGCAAAGTGGGTTTGAGTCTATAGTCAATCAACGATCTTTTGATGGAGGAATGATTTCCCAAATCATTTGTTTGATCATGGTTTATCCAAAGTTGTGGAGCGAATTTCGCCATTCAACGCTGCATGTAAATCATTGTGGTCATTATTCCTCCACTCTATTTGTTTATCCTTTGAAAATATTATTAAAACCAAATATCGACCTCATAGTGATGACAAGCTTGATGATTGATAGGTATTTGATTTCGATTAATAACTTTGTTAGAATAGTTTATATACTTGGTAGGTTAATATAGTATGTATAGTATATATGGAGATAACTTGGGGGCAAGTTTAATATAACTTTTCATTATATTATAAATTGCCCCAAGTTCTTTAACAAGTAAAAAGAATGATAATATAAATACCTTGGATGGTTATTTAGTGCAAGCTATAGAATCTTTGGGTTATAGTATAGTGCTACCATCAACCTTGGAGATCAATCCTTGTTTGAAGTATAAACTCTTTAATAGTATAAAAATCCCCTTGAAAATGGATAGTCTTATAATGGATTCCAAATTCAAGGCTATGTTAAGTATTACAGATTTGTTTATTGATTCCTAGTTTTTATAAGCCAAGTTTCCTTATTGTTAGCATGATTTAAAAGTTGTTAAAGGAGGACATGATAATAGACAGCTAAGTATAAATTCCTTTCTGCTTGTAATCTCTTAAATGATTTATTTTTACAGCTTAAAAAAAAAAAATCTGTAGTACAAGTTACTAAAGACGAGGAAGTTATATTTAACATATGAGATATTATTTTTACTTAGTGATATCCTCTTTAATAAGCAAGGGCTTTGCAAAAATGGGCTAAACCTTGTAATAATATAGAAATCCCTTTAGTAGTTATCACGTGACTTGAAATGCTTGTTACAATCGGGTCCTTAGTATAGATTTCATAGCTATGTTTCTCTACTCTGTTTTCTCAAGAATTACTAACATACTTTTTTTTATTTTGCAACTGTAATAAAATAGAGAAGATGACAGATCAATAGAAATATAATTTACTATTTCTAGGAAGAATCCAGTTTGATTATACCTTAACATAAGTTGACATGATATTGTCTCTTACTTTCTTCCGAGCTTTTATTCTTACGACGAAATTTTAATAAATACTCTAGAATTACAAATGCAGTGCCACAACCTCTTACCTGTATATATGTAAGAAAAGTAGAAACCGTTGCATTACTCGAAAGCTAAGTAAGCCCAGTTATGCATAACAGTTCACCTTATGGTGACAAAAGGAACAAAAGTTAGTAAGCTGTAAATATGATCAATAACTAAACATATTAACTGATAAATTCAATAGCAAGCTGTTAACACATAGCTAATTAATGTTAGTTAATCTGTTTAACTTTAATGTTTTGTAAATTAAAAATTTTTAAATTTTTTCGGAAATTCTGGGGTTTGGACACGATGGCACCATTATGTAGGTTCGATTTGGATAGGAATGAGCTGCTTGATATTGATCCATAGGATTCTCTCCTAATCGATAAGGTTGGATGGGAAAAGTTTCTTAGAAGCTTGAATGGGCATAACACTGAGGTAACTAATGGATTCGTGTTATCCATTAATAAAATGTAGCACATATAGGGGATTTGAGTTTGATTATTTCTGAGGGTTTCATAGCTAAGGAAACACAGTTACCTCATACTAGAGAAAAATGGTTTAAAGAGGGGAAATAGATAATTCCAAGTGGAAAACGTTTTATTGCCTCTACTTACAAATTTTGATGACAATTTTGGGTTTCCTGTGAAATTCTTAAAACCCCAATGGTGACCTTTTCTCCAATTGATTATCAGGTATATAACATGTGATGGTTGTTTCTCTCCTCTACATGTTTATCATTTGAGGTTGTTAATGGATTTTAGAGGATCTAAATTGAATCTACCTTGTTTTTTGTTAAATAGCCATGATAAAATGTCATATAGAGTACATAGTACTATAAGAAATCGAGATGATAATTTATTTTATCATGGATTAGTTAAGATGTTTGCTCAAAATCAATTATCATTAATTAACAGAAATTGGGATAAATTCCTCGCGGACAATGGCTTTGGTCCAACTGATTTTTAACCTCCGACCGTGTCTAAATCTTGATTAAAGAGACAAAAATTCTCTCACAGTGAAGCCTCTATGTTAAAACCTAATACCAACCCTATGGAGCTAAAATAAAATCAACCAATCCTATAAAAAAATGTTAGTGTTAACACGACAAAGGATAATCATATGACAATGGATAGAAGCTCTGTTGCTTCCCGACATGTTCAAATTAGTGAAGAACCCATTCAAAATCCTGATATATTTGTTGAAAGACAAAATGCAGATTCTCTCGTGTTTGATAAACTCAAGCCTAAGAAGAGATATTTGATTTGTGCATCTTCTCAAAGGTTCACTAGAAGTATGGCTACCATAGTAACTCATGTGACCTTTCAACAACAAAAAGAAACACCACTAGTTCAAATCATTAGTGAGGATGAAAATATGTTTCCAGATCATGAAAACACTCATAATGATTAATATATTGAAAATAATTGTGAAGAAGATGATGGTCACTATTGATCCACTCAAAGAAGGTTTGGATAGGAATTCTCGTGGTATACCTATGGCTAAACCATCATCTACAGGAAATTATTCACCTATGAGAAGCAATAAGATTCTTCTAAGAGAATTTAAGCATGCCTTTAGAAGTAGAATATCTCGATTGGAAGCTCAGGTTGAAGAATTGTATCCCAAGGATTTAGGTAAGGATGAAGAAATCAAGATGTTGAAAGGAGAGTTGGTGGCTTGGATAAATAAATGGTAGGAGTTAAAACTAAAAAGCACAAGTGCAAAGTTGTGAAAAGATATTTGAATGTGTCTCATGAACGATTACAAAACCATCTAAGTAGAAAAAGATTAAAATTGTGAACTTACAGTCTAGGTTTTCTGAAGAAATAAGAGTTGCTAAACTACAGATATCAACTTGAAATTTCTCTTTTTACAGTTTAAAATGTTTTTGTATTTATACAAGTAATAAGAGTTGCTAATTAGCATACCCATAGAATCATAGATTGTATGGGCATGCTTAAAATTCGAGTTTTTTTGTATTTAATTCAGTTTTAATTGAAACTTATGTATTGGTAATTGGTTTATACGAGTGAATATTCGAATACATTTTGATAATGGTTGTCGTTAGGGATGAGTGGATCTTACTACCAGATGTCACAATTTCCAACAATTTGGATAACAGGTGTCTTTGATGGATGAATCTTGAATTTGATGTTGTTTCTCTCACAAATATTTTGCTACCAAATAATGGAACAGTTCAACTTTTTGAGGATCTAGATTCTAGGTGTTTATCATGTCTATGTTTTGCAAGGATCCATTTCAGTTTCGTGGGTGATGATTATTATCAAGTTTGTTAGCAGCTGATTAAGAAAATTATGCATTATAACAATTTAGATGCTAGAATTCATGTTATTGAGAAATTCTAGGTCAAACAAAATGATTATGTTGATTGTTTGATTTTATTGCTTAACAGTTGGTAAAAGATAAATGTCTATTTTTAGAAATTCCTTGCATAAAATATTAAAATTATTTATTTAGTTTTTATTATATAAACTATGAAGAATCACTTGAAAAGGGATTTGAGTACATGGAAGGAGACTATGAATTGGAGTAACAGATCAATAAGTGTGCTACAAGTTTATGAGAATTTTTGTTACTGTTATTTTGTTCAACACTGATTCTATGACTGGTATCATTTTTGTGATTCAGTTTTTATGAATTTATATGTATATTTTCCATAGTAATATTCTTCTCTTAATTCATTTACAGTTATACTTTAGGATAATTGTATGAATTATGTTTAGTGACTCAAATAAAAATTACCATTTTGTATTTGATTTAGATATTATATCTGTCATTTTATTAAGTTTTTATTAATAATTTCACTGAGTGATATTACATATATATTAGCTTATGAGTTAATTAATTTGTATTTCTACAAGTATTCAATTAATCAGTTACACATCCTTAAGTTCATATTTTAAAATGTTAAATGTTAATTGCCTATTGACAGTTTATCTTTTAAGACTATAAATAATTTTTTAGTAATAGTTCTTTTATCATAAAATTATTATTCAATAGAAATTCATTTTAACTGTTATTTTTTTTCTTTCAGAGTTATTTTTAACATTATGTTACTTATATGATCAATAGACTCTTAACATAGTTAGTAATTCTCTCTTGGTCAAGATAGACTTAGGTAACTTAGAATAAATTTTTAATTTTTAGTTTAATTTTTCTATTTTTATTTAACAGTTGTTAAATATATTTTGCATATACTTAGTTGTTTTTAATATTTTAAACTATTTCTTTCAAAACATTTCATAAGATAAAAATAGAGACTCTTCTTAAGAGAGAAAAACACAGATTAGACATAAACAATTATTTTTCATTTAGTAGTTGCTAAATAGAAATTTTATTGTAGATAGAGTAATACAGTTTGTAGATAAGTAGTTAGTTTTAATTTAGTTTTTTTAATTAGGATTTAGTTTATCTTTTATTAATTATTTTAGGGTCTACTTTTTCTAATTTAAGGTGGTAGAAATCTCCTTAAGAGAGTGAAAACCTAGATGGTAAAAAGACCATAGTCTATGAGAATCAACTACTCCAAACACACCGAAAGTTGCAATAAGCGACTTGTGTGGGATGATTCTCCTTAGTTGGACTCATTCAAAAAATTTGGCCAACATGCTCTCAATATGGTATTTTATTAGCCCAAATATTGTTCAATCATCAATGTAGACTTCAAGAAACTTGTGTATGAAATCTTTAAAGGTTTCCACTACAATTCTGGAAAAAATCGCAGGAGCATTCTTAAGTCCAAAGGGAATTACCATATATTGGAAACATCCCTACTCTGTTGCAAAGGTAGTCTTGTGTCAGTATTCATTTTCAATCCTAATCTGATGGTAACCTAAAAGTACATGAGTGAACAAATACATTTCTTGTCCTCCGACACTCTCCTATACTTCATTTATAAATGGAGTCAGAAACGGGTAATTCAAGAAAGCATCATTCAACTTTCTCAAGTCAACACAAATTCTCACTTATCTTGAGGCCTTCTTGTCCTAGAATACTATTGAACTAATCCATTTTGATTCCTTGACAGGTTCTATAACACCTACCTCTAACATTTGGTCCAATTTTTCCTTAACCTTTTCTTTGTATCGTGGATTCAATTGGTATGGTCATTGCCTGGCTGGTTTTGCGTCAGGACTCAAAGGTATTTTCATTTCACCGAGATCTCCAGATATTCCCTTCATCTATGAAAATATGGTAGGGAACAGATCATGAAATTCATGCACTAAATCAATGATATTTCCTACAGACTCTTCATCCTAATAATCTCCAATATTGGCAAACTTAGAGTTTTTAGGAAATCCAATATTAACTTTCCTGACTTTAAGTGGACTGTGGAATCGGTCACTATAAATACCAAATCCCTCCACTATGTGCATACCTTCTGACTCAAGTATGTTTATGTCAAGAGGGTCATCATCATCTGGTTCTCCCGTCACATTGTAACACTCCATCTAATGGTGGATTGACGTACTGCATTGATTGAAATTTGTCACTACAACATGGATTTCCTCAAATATATTCTCTTTTATTGGTTTCAATGTAGCATAAATGGTTGGGTGATCATCTACGAACTCGAATGTATGTGTGAAACAAGTGTCTATCTCTTCCCACTCAAGAGTTCCTCGTCGTAGTTCAATATATGTATACCAATTCCTTGGTATCATGTCTAGTGTATGTATGAAATGATGAACCCATTATTTTTGTGGATATTCCTACCATGTCATGCAACAATACTCAATATGTTCGATAGCATTTGTCAATCTTGTATACTTGTGACCAATATAACTGATCTCTTCTCCAAATATGATCTCCAACAATCTGTACATTATGGCCATTCATAGATATATTTCTTATCTCTACCCCACCATCTAGCGGGCGTATCTTTCAACACAAATTCCAAGGAAGAAAATCATTGTGATTCTATAACTTTTTCTTCAAATTATACTAGAAAAGATGCAAGTTTAGGAAAACCTTCATATGTGGCTAGCTCATTTTCCTCAACTCCTACCCGTCGCATAGATCTTTTACTTCTTGCACATCTTCTAATGGAAACTTCATGCATCCGATACTGTCAATTTTCTAATGCTTCACCTAAATCATATGTACAGAGCTAACACTCCTCCAACTCATCTTTCCATCGGGTATTGGATTTCTATATGTTGATGTATTTGTAACTTTGGAAGATATTATGGTGTATATTATCATTGTATGTTGTTGTACCCCCATTGGGGATGTGTGTTACCCCTTTACAGGATGTCTAAATTATTTCTAGACCTTGAGGTACAACCTTCGTTCTAAGTCGGGGCAATAGTCCCCACTGTAACATCATGTAGTATGTACTTGAAGTCTCTCTAGGAGAAGTGGGCCCCATGTGAGATAACATGTAGACTCGAATGTTATATTTCGTCAGTGACTTGAAAGCGTATAAATAGGGAGGATACCTCCCTCATTTATACACAACTCATAAACTCTCAAGTGCACATGTGATAAAGAGACAGTTCTAGGAGGAGAGATAGATAGTTGTTGAATACGTCTTATTACTACTTTTGATCATCTTACTATTCTGAAGAAGTTTGAGGGGTTTTCTCCTTTATGGTTTCCCCGATGAAAAAATTTGTGTCTCGTGTATCTTTTATATCTTATGCATTTTGTTGTACTTGTTATGCTTTCACATAAAGATCCTAGATAATCTAATCAGATCTTAAGAAAAACTAACATGGTATCAGAGCCTCTCTAAAAGAAGCCACTGCACAACTTCAGGAACTAGGTCTTCCTAGTTGAAGCCGTTCTATCCAAAGATCATCAAGCAATGAGGTATATGATAAATTGCCTCACTAGGGTGCATATTTTGGTGGTAGAAGTTTCTGAATAAGAGAAGTTTCACTGTGCAACCTAAATAAAACTACAATGGAAGCTAATGAAAAATAGGGTTTCATGCCTAAAAACCCTAGAAGACTGAATTTAGTCATCTTAGCACTTTCACTATAAATCGATATTGGAGAAGGAAAAAAAGCCAAATATTTTACATGTTGAACATAAATGATTTTTGTACATCGTGTAAATTTTTTAGCCTCAGATTCGCTATACTTTAGGAGATATGGTTCCTCCAAATTAGGGTTCCAGCCTCCTCGAGAATATAGTCATAAACAAGTGATCTAGGGAGATTTTCTATATCTTGGTCTAGGAAGGTACAAACAAAATTTCACAAGATGTTTCAGGTAGGGAACAAAATTTAGTTTCTGTGGTACGTTTTTTAGACCTAGAATGTGAAACAATAACATGTGGAAGTGCATACAAGTTTGCTATGCTAAACAGACCCCAAAACAGTCACCTTGGGAACCTCAGCATAAGTCCCATTTGGAGAATCCATTTCTTCTCTAACATATGGGGTTGGAAAGAGGACATATTAGGCTATAGAAGTGTGTTGTTTCATACTATAAGGAACAAAACTTTAGAGATATAACATAATCAATATTAAACATTTATGAAGAAGAAATTGCAAAACTAGGGCTTCATGTTCCAGGAGCTTCCCACCATTGTTTTCAAAAAAGGAGTTCTTTGGATAGCTCACCTTGACAAGGACCATATTTATGTCTAATAAGAAGTTCAAAATTCCAAGTTTGGAAAATTAGTGTTTCTCTGACAAACCCTAGATAATTTAACTCCAGAAGCAAGTCGTACACCTCAAATCGGTAAGATCTAAATCTTTGCTATTTCAATTTGAGGCTCTCATTTTAAAATGACTAATGACACCCATCTTGATGACAAGCTTGGTGAAGCTGAAAAATTCCGAGTATGGAAGTATAAGACATCCGTCATCCTTAAGGAAAATTACTTGGATCAGTATTTCATTAAGGAAGTTCTAAGAGCCTTAGGGAGATGAGGCTAAGGTTAGAGATAAGAGAATAATTGCAAAGTATATTAAATATCATCTCATCCCTCATGTGTCATCCTTGAAGACACCAAAAGGAAGTGTTCGATTCTATGATGAAGAAATAAAAAAATAATAAGAGATTACTATAGCCACCTTGAATGGCCTCCGAATATCATGGGATTAATTCATTCAAGGAATGTGTGCCAGAAGGAAGTTGATTACATTCAGCAGACTCTGGGGAGAGTGCACACAAGAAGAATCTCAACTCATAATAAGAGAAGAGAAGATGGCAGAAACTGAAGATCAATCTCTCGTGATTTAAAGAAGGTCCCTCAAGTGATGAGTAATATGAAGGACTCAACTCTTGAAGAACCTCTTATCCATCTTAGCATTTGGATAAGAAATGATACAGTTGTGAATGAAGAAGATGATGAAGCTGAAGTCTCAAGAAGGAGACTACCCATGAAAAAAATAAATATAAGTATTCAATTGTCATTTCATGATATTGTTTGGTTGTGCATTTGTTTATATTCAGTTGATGTGTTATGCATGTTTGATTATTTTCATTTATATTACTGAATTGCACATGATCAGTAAGAAGTCAATTATTTTGTACAACATTCCATTTCTACTTATCTATATTGAAACCTATTAGTTGTCATATTAGGAGTAGTACATACTCTTAATAACATTGGGGTGGAAGGTATCTAGAAGTTATTATATGTGTACGAGATATGAATGAATGTTGTAGCATTGGCTAAAATAGTTGCATGGCTATGTGACATATATTTGTCACTATTAATATGTTTCGAAAATTATGAGATGTTTCTAATCATGCAACTGAACTTGACTTGTAGATCATTCCAAAGAACAAGTAACGACGGTTCAGTAGAGGGACTTGAAGCTTCCCGGGTCAGAGACACCGTGCCAAAAGAAAGACCTTCAAAAGAGTATAAAGAGAACGTTATATCCACCTTGAGAGATGAAGACCACCTTGGGCATGATAAATCATCCAAGATGAATAATAGTATGATGATACTTCCAAAGAAAGCAAGATGCCTCAAACACACTCTAGTTATGTGACACTGTTGAGCGACATCATTGATGCAAAGCCTTCTAGCTATGAAGAAGTATCCAAGAAGAAAGGGAAGGAGACTATGATTAAGAGTACCAGTTGATCAAGAGGAATGATGTATAGGATGTCGGGTCAAAACCTAAAGGGAAGTCCTTAGTTTCTTGCATATAGATCTATCCATACATGCAGGTATGAGATGGTAGATTAACCAGCTGACATCAAGACAACATTCTTGAATGGTGTATTCAAGGAGGAAGTATACGTAGATAAGCCACTGAGAGTTGAGAAACATGAAAAGAAGACTTATGTGTGAAAATTAAAGAAGGCCGTGTATGAGCTTAGAAGGCACCCATGGGCTAGCACATACATTTGCATGAGTATATTGAAGAACACCTAGAGTGATGAAGATATTAACCTTTGCTATAAGGTTGAAGATGAAAGACTATAGAGGATGACAAGATCACAGATGGGTGTGAGAAGAACGTTTCAATAAAGTTAAAGATAGAGGATCTTGGTATCCAGTGACCCTAGATGGATACATAGAATGTTAGTAGCAGAGGAAGCTACTTGTCACTCCAGTACATAATGTTTCAATACATAGAGTATGAAAGGTAGAGGGATAATGATGCTCTGCTTCATAGGGAGTGACTGCTAAATATCATCAAGTTTGACATGGTACAATATGATGCACAACTTACTAAAGGCACTAGGATTTACAAGGAGTAAATAATATCCCAACCTTTGCTTCAAGGTTGACGGACTAAGACCGTTGATGCTCCTGCTATATGTCGATGACCTGTTACTAGCAGGCGAAGAGAAACTCATTAAATATGAAAGTAGGAAACTTGCTACAGAGTTCAAGATGAAATACCTAGGGATGATGCACTACTTCATAGGAATGAAGATGTGTCATAGTACAGATGGATTCTTCCATGGTCAAGGTAAGATACAATAGATATCTTGAAGAGGTTCGGGATGATGGACTACAAGGCAATAGCCACACCCATGGCATCAAACTTGAAGCTACTTTGCGATGCTTCATTAGAATCACTTGATGCCATGATATATCGTCAGGTGATTGGATCATTGATGTACTTGATGAACATAATACCAGACATATGATTTGATTTGAACACCTTGATCCAATTCATGACGGATCCAAGACAAGTTCACCTGATTGTTACAAAGAATATATTGAGGTACCTAAAAGGTACAATTGATTATGGGATTAGAATGACGTGAATAAAAGGTTAACCTACGGGTCTATGTTGATTCAAACAGGGATGGTAGTGATTTATATAGGAATATATCTTTGGGTTGTTTCTTTAGTATGGGATCAAGTGTTATCTCTTGGTTTACGAGGAAGAAGTTTTGCATGGAACTAAGTACATTCGAAGAATAATACGTCACAACTTGTTCATCTAGTTGTGAGGTAGTATGGCTTAGGAAGCTACCGTTTGATTTGTTTGATCTCCAGTTAGAGACGACTTAAATATTCTATGACAACCAGATTTGTGTGAAGGTGGCTAAGAACCTAGTGTTCCATGACAAGTTGAAACACATTGAGATGAAGTACCACTATATCAGGGATATGGTGTAGAGAGGAGCAGTGAAGATCCAATATGTTGTGACAGACGAGCAGATAGCCAATGTGTTGACCAAGCCATTAGCCAGAGTGAAGTTTGAATACTTCAGAAAGAATCTTGGTGTACTTCAGATTGAGGTTCCTCCTAAGGGGAGGTGCTGGGTCTAGAAGACATAGATGCATGAGATCCATTCTCACATGATGTTAGGTGTCTCCTCCCATGGTGTATATTTAAGGGTTTTGGTTGATATGTGTGCATCTGGGATGTGCTCCTACTGAGAATGAGGTGATCTAAAGATGACGAGACGATAGTTGGGAGATCCTTCAGGTTTTCCAGTGGCATATAATGAGTCCTGGGATGCTCCTTCAGGTTTTGCAGAGGCATATAATAAGTCTTGGGATATCCTTTAGGTTTTTTCGATGCAGATACTTAGTCTCGGGATTCTCCTTCATGTTTTGTAGAGGCATATAATCAGTCCTGGGAAGCTCCTTCAAGTTTTTCAAAGGCATATAATCAACCCTGGGAGATCCTTTAGGTTTTACAGAGGCATATAATCAGTCTTGGGATGCTCCTTTAGTTTTTGCAAAGGAATATAATTAGTCCCGAGAGATCCTTCAGTTTTTGCAGAGGCGTATAATCATTCTTGGGATTCTCCTTCAGGTTTTGCATAGTCATATAATTAATCCTGCGAGATCCTTCAGGTTTTGTAGAGGCATATAATCAGTCCTGGGATGCTCCTTCAGGTTTTGTAGAGGCAAATAATTAGTCCTGGGAGATCCTTCAGGTTTTACAGAGGAATATAATCAGTCCTAGGATACTCCTTCACCTTTTTCAAAGGAATATAATCAGTCCTGGGATGCTGCTTCAGGTTTTACATAGGCATATAATCAGTCCTCAAAGATCCTTCAGGTTTTGCATAGGCATATAATTAGTCTTGGGATGATCCTTCATGTTTTGCATACGAATATAATCAATCCTAAGAGATACTTCAGGTTTTGAAAGGAAATAAGTCCCAATCTATAACTACTTGATGATTTGAATACCTACATGGAGGCTAGGCCTACATCTAGCATGAAAAAGAGTTGGCACTGTAGAAAATTTTGATGACAGATAGTATGATACAATGATAAAATTAGAAGAAAATGATGGAAACAACTATGATGAAGACTCTATGACTCTGTGATGATGACGATTCCATGAATACCTAACCAAATGTGTTGATTACTATGTAGAGAGAGAATACCTTCCTAGTTAAGAGGGAGCAATGATGTATTTGTAACTTCAAAATATATTCTAATATATATTATCATTGTATGTTGTTGTACCCCCATTGGGGATGTGTGTTAACCCTTTATGGTATGTCTAAATTGTGTCTAGAGCTAGAGGTACAACCTTCATTGTAAGTCAAGGAAATAGTCCCCAATGAAAAATCATGTAATATGTACTTGTAGTCTCTCTAGGGGAAGTGGACCCCGTGTGAGATGACATGTAGGCCCGAATGTTATATTTGGTCAGTGACTTGAAAAGACATAAACAGGGAGGAGATATCCCTCATTTATACACACCTAATACTCTCTCAATTACACATGAGAGAAAGAAACAATTAGAGGAGGAAAGATAGATAGTTGTTGAATACTTCTTATTACCGCTTTTGATCATCTTACTATTTTGAAGAAGTTTGCGGGGTTTTATCCTTTATGGTTTCCCTAGTGAAAATATCTGTGTCTTTTGTATCTTTTATATCTTATGCATTTTTTTGTACTTTTTATTCTTTTAGATAAAGATCCTAGATAATCTAATCAGATCTTAAGAAAAACTAACATGGCATCAGAGCCTCTCTGAAAGAAGCCACTTTGCAGTTGTGGGAACTAGGGATTCCTAGTTGAAGGTGTCCTCTCCATAGATCATCAAAGAAGGAGGGATAAGATAACTCACCTCACTAGGGTGCATATTTTGGTGGTATCATTTTTCGAATCAGAGAAGTTTCACTGTGCAACCGAAATACAAGTACAATGGAAGCTAATGAAAATTAGGGTTTCATGCCTAAAAAATTGATATTGGAGAAGGATCAGAAGCCAAAACTTTTACAGGATGAATAGAAATTATTTTTGTACATTGTGTAAAATTTTTATCCTCATATTCGCTATACTTCAGGAGATATGGTGCCTCGAAATAAGGGTTCCATCCTCCTCTAGAATACAGTTATAAACAAGTGACCTAGGGATATTTTCTATATCTCAGGATAGGAAGGTACAAACAAAATTACAAAAGATTTTGTAGGCATGGAATGGACTATAGCTTATGTCCTACACATTTCAAACCCAAAATGTGAAACAATGACACGTGGCTGTCCGTACAAGTTCTCTATGCTGAACAGTCCCCAAAACAGTCACCTTGGGAACCTCAACATAAGCACCACTTGCATAATCAATTTTAGCTCTAATATATGGTGTTGGAAAGGGGACATACCAAGCTATCTCATTGTGAATTTTCATACTAAAATGAGTCGATACATTGGATATACAACATAATCAATATCATACATTTTTGTAGAAGAAATTGGAAAACTAGGGATTCTTGTTCTGAGAGCTTCCCACCACTGTTTTTAGAAAAGGAGTACATTAGACAGCTCACCTTGAAGAGGACCATATTTATGTCCAATCAAAAGTTTGAAATTCCAATTTTGGAAAAATTAGTGTTTTTCTGACAAACCCTAGATCAGCCAGCTCCAGAACTAGGTTGGACACCTCAAATTGGTAAGATCTAAATATTTTCTATTTCCATTTGAGGTTCTCATTTTAAAATGACTAGTCATAGCCATATTGATGAAAATATTGGTGAAACTGAAAACTTCCAAGTATGGAAGCATAGGACCTCCTCGATCCTTAAAGAAAATGACTTTGATCAATATTCCAGTAAGTAAGTTCTAAGAGCCTGACGGAGATGAGGCTAAGGTTAGAGCCAAGAGAATCATTTCATTTTCTATTAAATATCATCTCATCCCTCATGTTTCATCCTTGAAGACACCAAAAGGAAGTTTTCGATGTTATGACGAAGCAATCAAATAAGAATAAGATATTTTTATAACAACCTCAAATGATATCCCAAGATCATGTGATTCATTCATTTGAGGAATGTGTGCCAGAAGGAAGTTGATTACCTTCATCAGACTCTTGGAAGAGTACACATAAGAAGAATCTCAACTCATAATAAGAGAAGAGAAGATGGGAGCAATTGAAGATCAAGCTCTCCTGATTCAATTGAATATCCCTCAAGCAATGAGGAATATGAAGGACTCAACTCTTGAAGAACCTATTATCCATATTAGCATTTGGATAATAAATGATGCAGTTGTGAATGAAGAAGATGATGAAGATGAAGGATCAAGGAGTCTACCCACCAAACAAATAAATATATGTATTCAATTGTCATTTCATGATCTTGTTTGGTTGTGCATTTGTTTATATTCAGTTGATGTGTTATGCATGTTTGAGTATTTGCATTTATACTATTGAATTAAACATGACGGGTAAGAAGTCAATTATGTTGTAAAACATTCCATTGCTACTTATCTAGATTCAAACCTATTTGTTTGGATATTAGGAGTAGTACACACTCTTAATAAAATTGGGGTGGAAGGCATCTAGAAGTTATTGTATGTGCAAAAGATATGAATGAATGTTGTAGCATTGGATAAAATAGTTGTTGATGTATTTGTAACTTCGGAATGTATTCATCTATGTATCTTATGTCTTGTAACCCGATGTTTATTCCAGGATGTATCTATTATGTAATTGAGTCATGTTGTCATGCCCCGATGTTCCGATCGGGAGGATCTATTATATAAACAAGTCATTTCAATTCATAGTGGGTAACCCTCCGATTGTCTAAGGGTTAAAGTCCCCATAGTTCCGGGGCACTAGGGTTATTAGACTCTCCTAGTAGAGGTTGGCCCTAGTAGGGTTTTAGTCATGCCGGGATTAGTATAAATAGAGAACTAGAGTCTCTATTTATCACACAACTCACACATACTCAAGTGTAGCGCATAGTTGAGGAAGGAGAAGACACTGGGGCTAGACAAGAAGAAGATTACTATTGTCGGGATATCACTTACTATTTTGGTCTTTTCTATTTTGGTGTTGATTCTATCTCTAAGGAAGTTGTGGGGTTTTCTTCTTTATGGTTTCCCCGAGGAAAAACACTGTGTTCATTGTCTCTTGTGTTTGATTTCTATGCTTGTTATTCTCTCAGCTAAATATCCTAATAATGCTAGCTTAATGTTGAAAAACTAACATGGTATCAGAGCTAACCTGAGAAGAAGACACTGTGCAGCTACGGGAACTAGGGATTCCTAGTTTGTGGATATTCCTCCACATATTTTCATCAAAAGTAAGGTGGAATAACTCTCCTCCTTAGGGTGCATCTTTCTATCGAAGCAGAATCCAATTCTGAGGTTTTTCAGTTTTGGACCCGACACTACTGCCGAAAATTAGGGATTTTCACAGAAGAGGAATTTTTCAGTGAGCCCAGGCCTGGATTGATATCCTCCCCAAAATAGAAGTTAGGGACAAATTTCAAGGCATTTGGGTGGACATAAATCCCGAAAAGCAAAACCTTAATTTGCTCCTAATCCAGTACTACAAGATTTCAGCTCAAGTTTCAGATCCGACATCTTGAACCTGGTAAGATCTAAAATATATTGTATTTCCATTTAAGGTTATCAGTTAATATGTCTCATCATACCAAGATTGATGAAAATATTTAGGGAGCTGATAACTTCCGAGCCTGGAAGTATAGGATCTCCCTGGTCCTGGAAGAGAATGAATTAGACTCCTACATTCATGAGGAGGTTCCAGTTCCAGAGGGAGATGAGGCAAAGGAATTATATAAGAAGAATATGGTTATGGCAAAGAGGATCATTGCTGATTCTATCAAGGATCACCTTATCCCATAGGTGTCCTCTCTCAAGACACCTAAAGCTATGTTTGATGCCCTAACCAAATTGTTTGAAGGGAAGAACATAAACCAAAAGATGAATTTTAGAAATCAACTGAAGAATGTGAATATCCAAAATGCAGAGACCATCTAGTATTACTTCACAAGGGTTTCTCAGATCAAGGAACAATTGGAAGCAGTAGATGAAGAAGTGGAGAATGCAGAAATTGTGATGACCACCTTGAATGGTCTCCCTAGGACATGGGACTCTTTCATTCAAGGGATCTATGCTAGAAAGAAGTTATTCAAGTTCAGCAGACTGTGGGAAGAATGTTCTCAAGAAGAAGCTCGAATAGAAGCTCGAGAAGATAAGATGGGAAGTGAAGACCAAGCTCTTACAGTACAATCCGAGAAATCCAGATCCAGCCATCACAGAAGTAAGTACTCTCATCATAGAAGTAACTCTAGAAAAACTAGAGATAGGTCTAAGTACATTTGTTATACATGTGATGAAAAAGGACACTTTGCTAGAGATTGTCCTAAGAACAAAAGTAGCTCTCAAAATAAGAAGGGGAGCAAGAAAAGAAATCATGCTCATGCTACAGAGGATGATGAACCATCCAAGAAGAGATCTAGATATGAAAGTGAAGATTCTTCAAGAGAGGATGAATATGTTTTGATCTCCACTCTCACAGGTAACATTACTCATGGAAGTGATTATTGGCTTATAGACAGTGGGGATTCGAAACATATGACTGGATTCAAGGAATCCTTTGAAAAAATATCAAAACATTAATCACCTCACAAGGTGAAGCTAGGAGATGACTACCAATATCCAATAAAAGGTAGTGGGGAATCCTCCTACAAATTAGACTCTGGAAAGTATCTAACAATGAAAGAAGTATTGTTTGTTCTAGGACTCAAGAAGAACCTTCTCTCCATATCAGCATTGGATGCAAAAGGAATGAGGGTTGCATTCATAGATGATCAATTCATCATGTGGCCAAAAGGAAAGACTATTGATGATGCAATAGTGATTGGTAAACAAGAAGGAGGTTTGTACAAATTGAAGGGCCATCCAGAACAAGCTTTGTTCCATGACATAGTAGAGCCAAGTGAACTTTGGCATATAATGCTTGCACATGTGCATTACAGAGCACTACCTCTTGCAAGCAAAGCTGTTGAAGGTATTCCAAAAATGCAAGAAAAACATGATGGCATCTGCAAAGGATGTGCAAAAGGAAAGAACACAAAGAAGACATTTCCAAGTAGTGAAAGCAAAGCAAAAGGAATCTTGGAAATAATCCACTCCGATGTATGTGGTCCTATGTCATCAAGCTCACTAAGCGGGTATGCATATTATGTTTCTTTTATTGATGATTTTTCTAGGAAGACATAGGCTTACTTCATGAAGAACAAAGATGAAGTATTCAACAAATTCAAGGAATTCAAAGCCTTGATCGAGAACCATACTGAAAATAAGATCAAGACCTTTTGATTGGATAATGGTGGAGAATTCACTTCAAATGAATTCAAAGAGCTATGTAAAGAATCAAGGATTAAGAGGGAGTTTTCTACTCCTTATAATCCACAACAGAATGGGATTGGGGAATGGAAGAACAAAACTATCATGGAAGCTGCAAAAGCAATGCTTCATGAACAAGATATTCCTATGCATATTTGGGTGGAAGCTACTAGAATAGCGGTGTATGTATAGAACCGTACTCCACATAGAGTACTCAAGAACAAGACTCCTGAAGAAGTCTTCTCCGGCAAGAAACCAGAAGTCAGCCATCTTAGAATATTCAGCTATCCTGTATACATACACATTCCAAAAGAGAAGAGAAAAAAATTAGATCCTTCAAGAAAGAAGGGTATATTTGCGGGATACTCTGAAAGCTCGAAGGGTTACAGAATCTATTTCCCATGATACAAGAAGATTGACATCAGCAGGGATGTGAAATTTGATGAAGACACAACTTACATCAAATCCAGAAAGAGACCTGCTGAAGAACCTAAAGAAGCAAAAGCACCCAGAATTCATGACACAACCATGAATGAAGAAATTCAAGAGGAAGATCGATAAGTTGAAGAACCACAAAGACCTATAGATCCACCTCTGGAGAAGAATCCTCATAAGAGGAAACTTACTTGTGTATGAGAACTTATCCAAGGTGCAGAAAGATATGGGGCTCCAGAAGAGAATCATAGAGAAAGGAAGAGAACTAGATCCTGTTCCAGGTATGTAGCTTTACTATGTGATTTCATTGATAAATAACCTTCCAGTTTTGAAGAAGCGGCAGAACAAAAAGAATGGAAGGATGCTATGATCGAAGACTATCAGTTGATCATGAAGAATGATGTTTGGGATGTTGTCCTAAGACCAAAAGAGAAGTTAGTTGTGACTTCCAAATGGATCTACAAGATCAAGCATGCTGCAGACGGTAGCATTGAAAAATATAAGGCAATATTTGTGGCTCGGGGGTTCTNCCTAAGACCAAAAGAGAAGTTAGTTGTGACTTCCAAATGGATCTACAAGATCAAGCATGCTGCAGACGGTAGCATTGAAAAATATAAGGCAATATTTGTGGCTCGGGGTTTCTCTCAGAAAGAAGGAATTGATTACGAAGAAACCTTTGCGCTTGTAGACAAATGCACTTCCATCAGATCAGTACTTGCTCTGGATGCAGTGATGAAATGGAAGATACACTAGATGGATGTCAAGAGTGCTTTCTTGAGTCGTGTAGTAGAAGATGAAGTGTATGTGGAGTAGCCACTCGGTTTTGAGACACATGATAGGGACTCTCATGTATGCAGATTGAAGAAAGCCCTGCACGGTTTGAAACAGGCACCCAGGACATGGTACGATAGAATTGATAGCTTTCTATCTAGTTTGGGCTTTACCAAGAGTAAATAAGATTCCAACCTTTACTACAAGGTTGAAGATGGAAACCCAGTGATGCTTCTACTATATGTAGATGATCTATTTGTGATAGGTATGGATGGGTTGATTGCTGATACAAAGAGAAATCTTGCTTCTGAGTTCAATATGAAGGACTTGGGTATGATGCATTATTTTGTAGGTATGGAGGTGTGGCAGAGTGCAGATGGAATATTCCTTGGTCAAGGGAAGTATGCAGTAGATATCCTGAAGAGGTTTGGGATGATGGACTGCAAATCCATGGCCACACCTATGGCATCAAACCTGAAGCTAGTGAGTGATGCTTCATCAAATTCGGTTGATGCTACGATGTATCATCAGATGATTGGGTCATTGATGTCAAAACCCACAAATTTTCACAAAATTTTAAAAATTTGAGATAATTGTAAATGCTAACCTTGCGGTCTACTAACAGCTATTGGTTTGTAAATAAAAGAAATAGTCAACAAATTAGTTTCACTAAATCTTAATTATAATAACTTAACAGTTCATTTTTGTAACAAGATTAAAGTCTTCTTGCGTGCTGTTATATTTTAGTATACTGATGAGTCTTTTCATTTCAAGTAGGTGGAATCTACTTTTGAATCTGGGGCTTACTTAGCAATCGTGCTCATGCAAATGAATACTGATTTTTACAAGTTTATAGATATGATCGAACGAGAACATATTAAAAGTTCTTTAAAGTGTCCGCAGTATTTTATTTGCAATTTAAAAGATTATTAATTAATCTGCTAAACTCTAGATAGCTCCTAAAAGGTAAAACCATTTGGCTTCCTTCAGTTCTTCTAGTAGTCACGTTCAGAAGTAAGTAACAACAGTAAGATATGTTTGCGAATTTAATATTTAGACTTTCAGTTACAAAGTATTTCTACTATAGTCTATGTAATCTCTAATGTTATAATGATTGTTTTTGTCAGCATTTATGCAATAGTACACAATCTTGTCTATGTAATCATTGACCCACATTTTTCTTCTGTAATATAACCTACAACCTGTTATCCTTTGGACAGTATAACTTTGATTTTACAAATGACAAACCATCATGCCTTCCTACAAGAGATCATGGTTTCCTATATTTTATTTCCATGTCAAAGGGCCTATGGTTCTAGTAATTCCTGGATTCAATAGGGTCATTCCTAGTTTAGTATCATGTTTAGTTTTATAAATGCTTTACTATCCACTAGACATAGTAAAACAAGAATAAGAACCAAGTTGAGTCATAACCCAAAATCCATCAAAGTATTGTCGCTTGAACTATGTAAAATAATCCTCATAATAATGTTCTTACCATTAGTATTGTACTACTTCAAAGTTCTAATTAGTTTATGTGAGTTTTATAGATATGCATAATCTAATTGTTCAATAGACATTCAGTCTGTAATTAGTTTGTGATTATAAACGTATGTTAAACTAGAGTTTATAATCCTTTGCATTAGTAAATTATGCCATTTATAAAATTATGACTTGTAACATTGTTATTACAAAAGATTTACTAAGTATAAACTATAGTTTATCTTTTGTTGCTAGGAAAACAATAGTTGTTTAATATCTAACATAAACTCTCCCTTACACACATTTTATCTCTTAACTATAGTGAATACCTAAAACATTTCTCTATAAATAATACATGAATTATTTGATTTCTATCGAATAATAAAACAATGTTTAGAGGAGAAATATGCAACCATTCAAAATGCAAATGTGATATTGTAAAAATAATATCATGAGGATTATAGTGGAAATGAGCCTTATGCAAGAGCGATTATTGGGGCTTTAACAAAGGTTTAAGTGTCACCAAACACTAGGTCAACGTAACCCTCATGTTGATAATATTGTCATTATACTAACATAAGAAACTGTGCAAATGATTAGTGATTTGGGTGGTGAAATATTGGTTTAACATTATAGTTTTACTCCATGCTCCAATGATTAAATAATTGGATTATTGTTTTATGCAGGCACTATAGGACATGACCCTCTTTGCATGGTTTGTTTTGTTTGCTACATGGTCGTTTCCTGTCCACGCATGGGAAATATAAAATGCTTCTGAAACCTAACCATTATCATTTCTATCCCACAAGTTTCTTTGGCTCTATGTTTTCTTTGCTTGTCTTCCATGGTGGTCGTCGTTCCTCCTTGTTCTGGTTGTCTTGTGCCTTGGTTCCATGCTACGTTTTTCATTAGCGCATGGTTTTAGAATTCATTCCCATTGTCTTGGTTCTCGGTATGCGACTTGTGGAGATTACTACTCCTCGTGACTTACTGTCTGTGTAGTTCTTCTTTCATTGTCTCTGTAGCTTACAGTATACTTCAGCTACCTGTTACTGCTATTGTGGCTCACCAATGTGTGAGGTATTTACCTTGCAGGATGTTGGGTCTTCGCTTGCACAACTTGTAGGTGACAGTTCTTTGTTGAGGCTGCTCGTTGTTCTCTTCTGTCAGGTAAATAATACATTGAGTTCAATTACTTCGTTGCCAATCTTACTTTGCTGTTACAGTAGTTTGTAATGGTATATTTAACTAACAGTGGTTTGTTACCTTTCTTGGAGGTGCTCACCGATGTAAAGCTTGTACAATGAGAAATAGACAGACCCCTACAAAGTCCGTGGCTCGTGGTACATTTTCCGGTAAGCCCCGTGGTCCAAATGTTGGATTTTTCACTCTACTAGGGTTAGGGTGGTCGATGGTATCACCCAGGGTTTTGGAAAACCCTCCCTCAACTCGCCACGAGTTATGTTGTTGTGTTAATGTTTCTATAGGTTATTGTTGTACTGCTTAGAATCAAACCCTTTCTAGGGTAGTCTCGGTTTATCTAAGCACTGTAATTAGTGAAGTTTTGGCTTTACAGTCGAGTTAAAGTTTGTAGTTTTTGTATTGGCAGTGCTGTCAGTAGACTTGTTTGGTTTAACAATGTTTTACATTACACTCTGTGTAAAAAGTTAGGGTTTTATCCTTCTTGAATGTAATGAAGTTTATACTCTGTTTGAGTACTCTGTAAGGGTTTATAAATAAAAACTTAAGGCTAATACTTATAGCCGTAACTTAATTCTTGCTTGTTTGATTGGAATTATAGATTAGGGTTTGACTTGTAAAAATCCTTGTTTTGATATAAATTATTCTTGTTATAATAATTATATATTTTTTCTATTTGTCCTTAAAGGACTGTGAGTAGATTATTATTTGTCCTTCAAAGGACTGTAAGTAATTATATTAAATTGGTTATTAATGGTTACATAATTCAAGTAAATTTGGTTTTAATATTTTGATACTTGTAAATGTAATAATTTTAAGGGTTTTAACCATGACATTTATTTCAATAGATGTATGATGTTAGTAAAAGAAAGGGCATAGTTTCTTTATAAACACATTTTGTATATGTTGATCAGTAATGTGTTTCATTTCTTTGCATAATATTTTTAGTTGGTTCTTTAATAGTTTTTAAAAGAACTAACTTATGTTTAACCTAGGTTACTACAGCATATAAAAATACAAATAGATTACGCTCAGAAAATGAGCTAGGGTTTATCCTATTTAACTTTTGTAGAGTATTAATCCCTGTATTGTTATTTTGTTAATTCAATTACTGTTACATAGTTTTCTTTAGTTTGTTTTTAAAAATTATTAATTTATAAACATCGTTGTTTATTGTTATTAATAATAATATTTGTATTAATAATATTATTATCTATGAATAATGTATCCTCTTAAGTTGATGTTGGTATTTATTTGTATAATAAATAAGACTGAGAGCAGTCTATAACAATTGTGTTTATTTAATAAAATTATTTCTGTAAGCTTACTAAAAGAATATAAGAACTTTCCTACCTGTCAATACTCTTTACATCTATACTGTCTATAAATGTATAAGGGCAGTTTCTTATTAATAACAACTTAAGCATAGGTTACTACTATCCTTTAGTTATTAATACTAAGAAAAGAATTCCTGTAATATTTATCAAATTATTATTTAGAATTCATATAGTTGCAGGTAAATTGGTTAGCACTAATGGAAAATGTTGAAATATTGTAACTTCGAAGAATATTATATATGTATCTTTTGTGGTCCCCGATGGTCCTACCAGGAGAACCACTTGTTTATCTTGTACCCCGTTGCTTCTAATCGGAAGAACTAATAAGAGTCATGAGGCTATCCCCTCTAATTATAAAGGTGGGTCAGTAGCACTCCAATGTGGTTACTTGATCCTACATGTGTAACTCGAGCCTACATGATTAAATTGAGCCTACATGTCGGATGAGTTAATTGAAGTGAACGGATGAATATAAATAGAGGTGTAGCACTCCTCATTTGAAGCACACACTCTTACTTGTGTAGCGCATTAGTGGAGAAGAGAAGAGTTGCAGGAGAAGGAGGAGGATCGGGATTTGATCTCCTTGTTGGTTTTATCTTTTACCTTTTTGGGGCATCTATATTGAGGAAGATTTTGCTGGGTTTTTCCCTTTAGGGTTTTCCCTGGAAAAATCTGTGTTGTTCTTGTGATACTGTTTCTTTCAGTGATCATGTTTATATGCTTTTGTTATGAAAATGAAATGAAATACTGATGTTCTAGATTAGCATATGAAAATTTAACATGGTATCAAATCTAACTTGAACAGGACAATCTTCACAAGGAAAAATAGCCCTCTCTCTCTCCATGGAAGAAATTAGGGTTTTGGGAAAATTTTCAAGTTTTGGAAAACTATTTCCATGGAAAGTTGTGCCCTCCTAGAGCACATATTTTGAGCTTGGAATCAAGGTTTTTGGATGTGTGAGTCTCCAGAAAAGTCAAATCCTAGTTTGACAACTGCACCAGAAAACTGCTGAACCAGAAAGCTGCAGAAGCTTAATCTTGCAAGTCTAATTTGAAAGGTGAAGAGTTGAATTCTCCAGAATCAAAATACACCAGTCAACTCACCTCTCTCAAGCGCATCTTCCGGTAAGTTCAATTTCTCATTCCACAAAATTTCATTTTTTTGTGATTTTCTGTCAAAATGACCCCAAGCACTAAGCTTGAGGACAAGCTAGAAGGCATAGAGAATTTTCGAGCATGGAAATACAGGATTGGTCTCATTCTCCAAGAGAATGATCTTGACACATATGTCAAAGAAGAAGATCCAGAACCAGAAGAAGCTGAAGCCAAGGAGAAGCACAGGAAAGACATGATTAGGGCACAAAGGATTATTGTTGATTCCATCAAGGATCACTTGATCCCTCAAGTGTCATCTAAGAAGACTCAACAGGAAATGTTTGATGCCTTATCTAGAATGTTTGAAGGAAGAAACATTAATAGAAAGATGAATCTAAGAGCTCAACTGAAGAGTATCAATATGAGCCATGGAGAATCCTTTCAATATTACTTCTCAAGGGTTTCTTAGATCAAAGAACAACTAGAAGCTATTGGAGACAAACCTGATAAAGATGAACTAGTTATGACTACTCTCAATGGTCTCACTAGATCATGGGAATCATTCATTCAAATGATGTGTGCCAGGAAAAAAATCTTGGAGTTTGATGTGGTAAGGGAAGACTGCATTCAAGAAGAGACTAGAGTGGCAAATAGGGAAGCTCTACTCAAAGAGGATGATCAAGCTCTAGCCACTCATAACAAGAAAAAAAGAAGGGCTCAACCCATATTCAAGGAGGAAAACCACAAGGAGCATCAACCTCCCAGAATATTCCAAAGATCAAGAGACTGTCTAGCAAGTAAGGACTACTCTGGTTTTCAATGTTTCCATTGTGACAAGATAGGACACATTGCTAGGAACTGTCCTATAAAGAAGAAAGAATATCAGAAGAGGATCAACAAAAACAAAAGATATCATGCTCATCTAGCTGAAGATGAGGATGAAGAAGAAGAAGAAGAAGAAGAAGAAGAAGAAGAAAGACCTCAAAGAAAGCGAGCAAGAGAAGAAGACGCAGAAGAGTATGTACTAATCTCTGCACTCTCTGGATCTGTAACACTAGGAGAAGACACTTGGCTGATTGATAGTGGTGCTTCAAAGCACATGACAGGACAAAAGAAAACTCTATCCAAAATCGAAGAAAGGAGCTCTCCTCAGAAAGTATCCCTAGGAGATGACTATCAATATCCGATCAAAGGAGTTGGTGAAGCAAGCTAAAAACTCGATTCAGGTAATCCTCTAAAGAAGATGAAAGATGTTTTATATGTACCTAGTCTAAAGAAGAATTTACTTTCTATCTCATCCTTAGATAAGAAAGGATTTAGAGTTTCTTTCATAGATGTCCAAGTACTCATGTGTCCCAAAGGAAATAAAATTGAAGATGCAATCATCATTGGTGAAGAAGAAGGAGGCTTGTATAAACTCAAGGGGCATTCAGAAACATCCTTTATGCATGAGTTTACTGACCCTAGTGAACTGTGGCATAGGAGGCTTTCCCACATTAACTAAAAATCTTTACCTCATGTGAACAAGGTAGTGACAAGATTACCAGATATGAAGATCAAGCATGAAGGAAGTTGCAAAGGATGTGCGAAGGGAAAGAACATCAAGAATCCATTTCCAAAGAGTGAAACAAAAACTAAAGGTACGTTGGAATTGATTCATTCAGATGTATGTATTCCAATGTCTACCATATCCTTAAGTGGATTTGAATATTATATCACGTTTATTGATGACTTTTCAAGAAAGACCTAGATATACTTCTTGAAAGAAAAGAGTGAAGTGTTTGAGAAATTCAAGGAGTTCAAAGCTTTGATATAGAATCTTTCAGACAAGAAAATAAAGACACTTTGATCAGACAATGGCGGAGAGTATACCTCAAAATAATTTGAATCTTTTTGCAAGGCTGCCGGAATCAAGAGGGAACTAACTACTCCCTACAATCCTCAACAGAATGGGGTTGCGGAAAGAAAGAACAGAACCATCATGGAGGCAGTGAAGACTATGATATATGATCAAGATATTCCAATGCATCTATGGGTAGAAGCAGCAAAAACTACTGTGTATGTACAGAATAGAATATCTCACAGTGCTCTTGGGTTCAAAACTCCAGAAGAGATATTCACAGGAAAGAAGCCTGAAGTGAGTCACCTCAAAATATTTGGTTGTCCAGTATATATTCATGTACCAAAAGAGAAGAGAACCAAGTTAGATCCTTCTG
>LPNX011106436.1:21607-38765 GCA_001517045.1 Pseudotsuga menziesii | reverse complement strand
ATTTGTTGGATATTGTGAAGTATCCAAAGCATTTAGAATTTACATTCCTGGATTCCATCACATGGAAATCAGTCGAGATGTGACATTCGATGAAGAGGCATCCCTCAAGAGATCTAGGAAGTGCCAACATGAAGAAGTATATGAAGAAGAGACACCTCCCAGAAACAAAGAAACTACATGTCTCCCTGAAGATGAAGCTCCTGAAGAACATGACATGGCAGAACCTCAAGAACCTCCTATGATGGAGATTTCAAGAAAAAGAAAGGCTGCTTGGACAAGAGAAATTATACGAGAGGAAGAAAGATATGGAGCACCTGAAGGATCCACAAGGGAAAGAAAGAAACCTAATATCTTTTCCAACTATGTATCCTTGATGTGTGATCTTGTAGATCAAGAACCAACAAACTACGAAGAAGCAATACAGAAGAAAGAATGGGAAGAGGCAATGACTGAAGAATATCAATAAATAATGAAGAATGATGTATGGGATGTAGTTCCCAAACCAAAAGGAAAGAGTATAGTATCCTCCAAATGGATATACAAAATAAATCATCCAGCTGACAGAAGTATCGAGAAGTATAAAGCAAGATTTATGGCCAGAGGTTTCTCTCAGAAAGAGGGAATCGATTATGAAGAGACATTTGCCCTAGTAGCATGGTATAATTCGATTAGAACGATCATGGCACTTGCAGCCGTGATGAAGTGGGACCTTCACCAGATGGATGTGAAAACAGCTTTTCTGAATGGTGTGATCGAAGAAGAAGTATATATAGAACAACCTCAAGGATTTGAAGTTGCAGATAGACATACTCACATATGCAAGTTGAAGAAAGCCTTATATGGCCTTAAACAAGCGCCTCGAGCTTGGTATGAAAGGATATATGGTTTCTTGTCAAGCATGGGCTTTACCAAGAGTAAAGCTGATCCTAACCTTTATCTCAATATTGTAGAAGATGAACTTGTCAATCTGTTACTATATGTGGATGACCTATTATTGACAGGGAATAAGAAACAAATTATGGAAAGCAAGAAGAAACTAGCAGAAGAATATGAGAAGAAGGACCTTGGGTTAATGCATTACTTCCTAGGTCTAGAAGTGTGGAAAAGTTCAGAAGGAATATTTCTCAACCAGGGAAAGTATGCAGTAGAGATATTGAAAAGATTCAATATGCTAGAATGCAAAGAAATGACCACTCCCATGGACTCAAACCTGAAGTTGTTGGATGATGACTCATCAGAGTTAGTGGACATGACTCAATAAAGACAGATCATTGGGTCATTGATGTACTTAACAAATACCAAACCAGACATTTGTTTTGCAGTGAACACCTTGAGTCAATATCTTGTTCAACCAAGATGGGTTCACCTGGTAGCCGCAAAACATGTGATGAGGTACCTGAAAGGGAATTTAGACTTTGGTCTATTCTATGATAATAGCCATGAGTATAGATTGTATGGCTATGCAGATGCAGATTGGGCTGGAAGTATCTCAGATAGAAAAATCACATCAGGTGGATGTTATAGTCTGGGATCTGCTATGATTTCATGGTTTAGAAGAAAGAAGTCTAGTGTTTCTCTAAGCATAGCCGAAGCAGAATATATAGCAGCCTGTTCTACTAGTTGTGAAGCCATATGGCTTCAAAAACTGATGTCAGGATTATTCATTCTAGAGTTGGATACTACCGTGATTCTATGTGACAATCAAAGTTGTATAAAGATGACAGAGAACCCAGTATTCCACAATAGATTGAAGAACATAGAAATAAGGTATTTCTACATTCGAGATATGATGCAGAAGGGAGCCATAAAACTCCAATATGTGAGTACTGAAGAACAGGTTGCTGATGTGATAACGAAGCCTCTGTCTTGAGTAAAGTTTGAACACTTTCG
Source organism: Pseudotsuga menziesii (assembly GCA_001517045.1). Classification (NCBI taxonomy): domain Eukaryota; kingdom Viridiplantae; phylum Streptophyta; class Pinopsida; order Pinales; family Pinaceae; genus Pseudotsuga; species Pseudotsuga menziesii. Next base: position 36,875 of record LPNX011106436.1, on the reverse strand, counting down.
AGACAAGCTTGGTGTGGTTTAGAAGACCCTTCCTCGAAAGGGGGAGTAGTGATGTTGCAGTGGGATTGTATCATCCCTGGGCATCTGCCCTAAAGTGATTCGGTGGCCTCGATCCTTGAGAATGAAGAGGGATTGTATCATCCCGGGACATCTGTCCAGAAGTGATCTGGTGACCTCGGTCCTTGAGAATGAAGAGGGATTGTATCATCCTGGGACATCTGTCCAGAATAGATCCGGTGACTTCAGTCTTCGTGAGTGTGGTGGGATTGCATCATCCTTGAACTTCGGTTCAAAATGTATCCAGAGGTATCGGCCCCCATGAATGTGGTGGGATTACATCATCGCTGAACTTCTATTCAAAATGTATCTAGAGGTCTCGGTCCCAGTGAATGTGGCGGATTGCATCATCCCTGAACTTCGGTTCAAAATGTATCCATAGGTGTCGGCCCCCGTGAAAGTGGTGGATTGCATCATCCATAAACCTCGGTTCAAAATGTATCTGGAGGTCTCAGCCCCCGTGAAAGTGGTGGACTGCATCATCCCTGAACCTCGGTTCAAAATGTATCCGGAGGTCTTGGCCCCCATGAAATTAGTGGATTACATAATCCCTGAGCCTCGGTTTAAAATGTATTCGGAGGTCTCGACCCCTATGAAAGTGGTGGATTGCATCATCCCTGAACCTCGGTTCAAAATGTATCTGGATATTTCGGTCCCTGTGAATGCGGTAGGATTGCATCATCCTTGGACTTAGTCCTAAAGTGATAGGGACCGATTATCCCGTAATCAATCCGGTAACTTTGGTTGTCGAGAATGCGGTGGGATTGCATCATCCCTAGAATTTAAGTCCAAAAGTGAACCAAAGACTTTTTTGTCTTTGAGATGTGGATTGCAGGTTGCTACTGATGATGATGACGTACTGATTGAAAGATTAGAGTATGATGATGATGCCGTACTGATCGAAAGATCAAAGTGTGATGATGATGACGTACTGATCAAAAGATCAGAGTGTGATGATGATGATGTACTGATCGAAAGATCAGAGTATGATTATGATGTCATACTGATCGAAAGATCAAAGTATGATGATGATGATGTACCGATCGAAGGATCAGAGTATGATGATGATGACGTACTGATCGAAAGATCAGTGTATGATGATGATGATGTACTGATTGAAAGATCAGAGTATGATGATGATTACGATGTACTAATCGAAAGATCAAAGCTTGATGATGATGATGTACTGATCAAAATATCAGAGTATGATGATGATGTACTGATTGAAATATCAAGAGTATGATGATGATGGAAAAATCAAAGTATGATGATGATGACGATCAGTATGTGATGATGACGACATAGTGATCAAAAGATCAGAATATGATGATGATGACTATGTTTGAGAGTTGAAGTATGATGATGGTGCTCATCATGATGTTACTGATCAGAATATGATGATGTTTCTGATCAAAAGAACAAAATGCTGAAGAATTTGTTGCGGATCGAAAGATCAAAGTACCGAAGATGTTGCTGATCAAAATGCTGAAGATGTTTTTGCTGATCGAAAGATCAAAGTGCTGAATATGTTGTTGATCAAAGTGCTGAAGATGTTGATGAAGATGTTGGTGATCGAAAGGTCAAAGTTGCTGAAGATATTGTTGAAATATGTTGTTGATCAAAAGGTCAAAGTGTTGAAGATGTTGCTGATCAAAAGGTCAAAAGATGCTGATGAAGATTGAAGACAAAGACTATATGATGTTGAAAAGCTTCCAATGATTTGTAGATTTTTTACCTTGATGATGTTGATGATGTCCTCTCCTACTATTGTTGTTGTTGATGTTTCTGTAGAATACCCTTCTCATTAAGGGGGAGTGTTGAAATATTGTAACTTTGAAGAATATTCTATATGTATCTTTTGTTGTCCCCGATGGTCCTACCGAGAGAACCACTTGTTAATCTTGTACCCCGATGCTTCTAATCGGAAGAACTAATAAGAGTCATGAGGCTGTCCCCTCTAATTGTAAAGGTGGGTCATTAGCACCCCAGTGTGGTTACTTGAGCCTACATGTGTAACTTGAGCCTACATGATTAACTCGAGCGTACACGTTGGATGAGTTAATTGAAGTGAACGGATGAATATAAATAGAGGTGTAGCGCTCCTCATTTGAAGCACACACTCTCACTTGAGCAGCGCATTAGTGGAGAAGAGAAGAGTTGCAAGAGAAGGAGGAGGATCAAGCTTTTATCTCCTTGTTGGTTTTATCTTTTACCTTTTTGGGGCATCTATATTGAGGAAGCTTTTGCTGGGTTTTTCCCTTTAGGGTTTTCCCAGGATAAATCTGTGTTGTTCTTGTGATACTGTTTATTTCAGTGATCCTTTTTATATGATTTTGTTATGAAAATGAAATGAAATATTCATGTTCTATCTTAGCATATGAAAATTTAACATGGTATCAAAGCTAACTTGAACAGGACAGTCTTCACAAGGATAAATAACACACTCTCTCTCCATGGAAGAAATTAGGGTTTCGAGAAAATTTTCAAGTTTTGGAAGACTATTTGCATGGAAAGTTGCGCCCTCCCAGAGAGCATATTTTGATCCTGGAATCAAGGATTTTGGATGTGTGAGTCTCTAGAAAATTCAAACCCTAGTTTGACAGCTGCACCAGAAAATTGCTGAACCAGAAACCTGCAGAAGCTGAATCTTGCAAGTCTGATTTGAAAGGTGAAGAGTTGAATTCTCCAGAATCAAAATACACCAGTCAACTCACCTCTCTCAAGCGCATCTTCTGGTAAGGTCAATTTCTCATTCCACAAAAGTTCAATTTTTTGTGATTTTCTGTCAAAATGACCCCAAGCACTAAGCTTGAGGACAAGCTAGAAGGCATAGAGAATTTCCAAGCATGGAAATACAGGATTGGTCTCATTCTCCGAGAGAATGATCTTGACACATATGTCAAAGAAGAAGTTCCAAAACCAGAAGAAGCTGAAGCCAAGGAGAAGCATAGGAAAGACATAATTAGGGCACAAAGGATTATTCCTAATTCCATCAAGGATCACTTGATCCCTCAAGTGTCATCTAAGAAGACTCAACAAGAAATGTTTGATGCCTTATCTAGAATGTTTGAAGGAATAAACATTAACAGAAATATGAATCTAAGAGCTCAACTGAAGAGTATCAATATGAGCCATGGAGAATCCATTCAAGATTACTTCTCAAGGGTTTCTCAGATCAAAGAACAACTAGAAGCTATTGGAGAAAAACTTGATGAAGATGAAATAGTCATGACTACTCTCAATGGTCTCACTATATCATGGGAATCTTTCATTCAAATGATGTGTGTCAGGAAATAAATCATGGAGTTTGATGTGGTATGGGAAGGCTACATTCAAGAAGAGACTAGAGTGGCAAATAGGGAAGCTCAACTCAAAGAGGATGATCAAGCTCTAGCCACTCATACCAAGAAAATAAGAAGGGCTCAACCCATCTTTAAGAAGGGAAACCACAAGGAGCATCAACCTCCCATAATATTCCAAAGATCAAGAGACAGTCTAGCAAGTAAGGACTACTCTGGTATTCAATGTTTCCATTGTGACAAGATAGGACACATTGTGAGGAACTGTCCTATAAAGAAGCTAGAATATTAGAAGAGGATAAACAACAACAAAAGATATCATGCTCATATAGCTGAAGATGAGGATGAAGAATAAGAAGAAGAAGAAGATGAAGAAGAAAGACCTCAAAGAAAGCAAGCAAGAGAAGAAGATGCAGAAGAGTATGTACTATTCTCTGCACTCTCTGGATTTGTAACACCAGGAGAAGACACTTGGATGATTGATAGTGGTGCTTCAAAGCACATGACAGGACAAAAGAAAACTCTGTCCAAACTCTAAGAAATGAGCTCTCCTCAGAAAGTATCCCTAGGAGATGACTATCAATATCCGATCAAAGGAGTTGGTGAAGCAAGCTACAAACTCGATTTAGGTAATCCTCTAAAGATGAAAGATGTTTTATATGTACCTGGTATAAAGAAGAATTTACTTTCTATCTCAGCCTTAGATAAGAAAGGATTTAGAGTTTCTTTCATAGATGGTCAAGTGCTCATGTGCCCAAAGGAAAGAAAATTGAAGATGCAATCATCATTGGTGAAGAATAAGGAGTCTTGTATAAACTCAAGGGGCATTCAGAAATAGCCTTTGTGCATGAGTTTACAGACCCTAGTGAACTGTGGCATAGGAGGCTTGCCCACATTAACTAAAAATCTTTACCTCATGTGAACAAGGTGGTGATGGGATTACCATATATGAAGATAAAGCATGAAGGCAGTTGCAAAGGATGTGCGAAGGGAAAGAACATCAAGAATCCATTTCCAAAGAGCGAAACAAAAAATAAAGGTACGTTGGAATTACTTTTTGAAATTTCTTTTTGAAATGCCTCTTAAAGGTACTCTAGTTAACTTCTTTCTCTTTAATACCCTTAACTCTCTTCGATTCCTGCCACAAAATGTCAGCATTTCTAGAGAAGTTATATATCATCCGTCCTAGCCTTTAACTTGTTAGAATAATTATATATTTGGAAGTACTTCTTCATCCCAGATAACCAGGATTCAACTTCCTCCCCCTTCTCAGTCTCTCCATTAAAAGTTGGTGGTTTTATCTTTTTGAATTCCCCAAAAATTTCCTCATAAGGTTTGTATTTCCTCTTCTTGCCGTACAAATTATCATCACTACTGTCACTAGTAGTATCGTAATTTTGTTGTTCACCAAACACTTTAGAGGATGAACTAATTTCAGTTTTTTTATGCTTCATCTTTTTAGATTTTCTTTGATGACTGGCATCTTCAGATTATGACCTTCTACCCCTACCCTTAGTTTGAAACTTTTCCATTAGGATCTGATTCAACTCTTCTTGAGCCCTGAGAATCCTTTCACTCTCTCGCTTTACAGACTCCATTTCAGTTTTTAAATATTTTATAGTCTTGTTGCTGCCGCAACCTGTTTCCCCGATTTTAGTTTTTTACTTAAACTCTGGGACCCCTCCTTATCATGATTTGCTTGGATCGACTGTTGAAAGCTTGGCGTCTTGGAGCTTATCTTTGCGTTTGAAGTTGATTGCTCACCTTTTTGATTGCTTCGTCCAACTTAGCTTGAGTCGTGTGGTTTTTCTGGTACCCTTCGAGTATGAAAATTTTGCATGAGCAAGAAAAAGACGGTTTTTTGGGCTGCAAGTTAATCCTAGCTCTGTTGTTTTCTCTTTGAATCGGGCCTTTTTCGGAAGCTTGTTAGTCCTAACTTACCCGACGTCGCGGCTCCCGAAAAAATCTGCCCCCCGTTTGAAGTTTCATCCGACGCCCGATTCAACGACCCAAATCGCTTGGTCCTGAGTTCCTACCTATCCGTCGTTGCGGCCGGGAGGATGAAGTCAGTGGCCGACGTGAGTTTCATCCGACGCCCGAACTTTTCCTTGTTTAGCCTCCGTCGCATGCTTGTGGCAAGTTTCCCGTCCGTCGTTGCGGGTGGCAGAGTTTTCTGTCTTCCGTCCCACTTCTCTCCACCGCTCGATTGCCTACGACGCCCATGTTTCCATTCACCCTCTTCTTGTGCTCCTCCACCGTTGCGCCCCCCCCCCCCCGAAACCTTACCCATCCGATGCCGGATTCTCAGCCCGCCCGACTTAAGTCCCGCCCGACCGCCGATTCTTTTCGTGAGTTTTCCCCCAGAGAGCCAGGCCAGTTTCTCTATGGATCTCTCATCATAGTTACAAGGTTTTCGATGCCCGATGTCTCGTATGAATGGATAATGCACTTAAATTGTATGCAGGGAGAATCACATGGATCGCGAGAGTGGCCTACGACGAGGAAAAGGACAAGCCAAGCGGATGACAGAGGCACCGATGAGGCATTTTCAGCAGTTACTGTCAGAGGGTAAAACGTCTATTGAAATGATTGAAGAAAACGCAACGACCAGAGGAAAACTGAATCGTCAAGGGCGCTGAAAGGTCACGCGCTGAGGGAACCTAGAGGACATCAGTTGTAGTTTAAATAATGGGCAGGAAGACTGAAAAAGGGGGCTTTTTCCCTTAGAAAATTTTGTAATGGTTGGCTTGTAAGAGGAACTACTTCGTTTTGCAAAGTGAACTGCAATTTTGCCTGCTGGATAGAGTAAAGGAGTGAAATGTACCAATGCGATTCAATGAATAATGTTGAAGAAGAACTATTTGTTTTTCAGCTGTATTTCATTTGCTGTAAGGATATTTGATGTTTTGAACCTAAGTTCTTGTTAACTATTCTTCAGTATTTTCTGGGATGCATTTTCACTAAGAGCAATAAATGTTGTTATAGAATGATCGGCTATCTGGTTATTTAAATATCTGTAAGTTTTCATGTGCTGTGAGAGAAGTATCAGCTATCTGTGATTTTTCTTACTGTGTGTGATAATATATTGCTCAGTCAAGATGATAACCTCGCTCCCTAGGGATAGTGTAGGTGGTTAGTTATTTCTGTTCGTATCTTGTTTGGTTGCTTGCGAGCATAAGACGAGAGGTAAGAACCTGCGCATCACTTTGTGACCGCTCCCTGCATTTAGACCAGCCTGCATTTAATTAGGCACGTGCATATCATTCATTTAAGTCAAAATACAAAAAACTCGGTGGGCCGGGCCGCAACCGGTAAAGCCTGTGTTTCACTTTGACCTACGGTAGCCGGACCGTAAACCGGACGAATTCCCTATACCAAACAGTCAGCGGGCTAGTTGGGAACGCTGATTGGGGAGAATCCCTTACTGTTGCCACCTGCGAATTTACAGGCCTCAACAGTTTTGGCGCTAGAAGGAGGGCCGCCAGTGCATGGCTGGCCGAGGAAACCCGTTTTACAGAGATTATTCCGCTGGTTACAATTCTGAAAGTAGTGGACCACGAAATCCAATTCCAGAAGAAGAAAATAAAGAACATCTATATCCTGTTCGCAACGAAATTTTAAATGATCTGAGAAGACATACCCGTGCTTATGTAAAGAAGATCGGAGGATTGCCTATTATCCCCGAGTTGCCTAAAAGAGAGTACAAGAAGAAATACCGTCCTATAATAGAATATTCGGTGTTGGTCAGAGACTGGCAAGAGCTTGTGGAGACTGCCTTACAAGAGATTGAATTACCTTTGAATCAAGAAGGCCCTGAGACCCCTTATATTTCTCCTATTCACACCCCAGTTGGTTCACCTCCGCACTCTCCACCTCGATTAATGGCAGCAGCTAACACAAACCAGCCACCTAATCCTCCAAACCCACCACCTGCATGAAAAGCCAGATCACCTCTGAATCTGACCCCACCTTTGCACGACCTACCTCAAGCCTTCGAAAAGTTATTGCCTAAGTTTGATCCCAATGAGAAAATATTGGTAGACGACCACTTGCAGAGTTTTTATTTAGCTATAGAAGGATTAAGGGCAGGGGACCATGAAGATGTGGTTTGTAGACTCTTCCCACACACCCTTAAAGGAGCCGCAGCCTCTTGGTATTTTGGTTTGCCTGCCAATTCTATCCCAGATTAGAACACCTTCGAAAGAATGTTTAGAAGTAAGTATGCGGTCCAAAAGACTCATGCTGCCCTTATGAAAGGACTTTGTGCTTTAAAAAAAGAAAAGAAGGAAAAAGTGCACAGTTTTACACAAAGGTTTACAGCATACCTTAAAAACTTCTCTGATGCAGATAAACCTTCAGAAAAGGTCCTAATCGAGTATTATACTTCAACTTTGGGTCCTGACCTGGCCATGTTCGCAAAAGGTAGGGCCAATCCCACTTTGACGGACACTTATGAAGAGGCAGAAGTAGTGGAAGCAGAAAGGGAGAGCATTGAATATTATCCCGAAAAGTCAGGGGGAAAAGGAGAACGCTGCTGTTTACTAAGCCCAAAGAGGAGAAAACACCAGATTACGAAGGTATGGCCAAAATGGTGCAGAAGCTGTCTAACAAGGTCATAGACTTGGAGAAGGAAAAAGAAGCACAAAAGTTTTTTAGACCATATTATAAGAAAAGGGAGGATAGAAACCAGACCCTTCCCCCCTCTCAGAAGACAGCATCCATGAACCTCACAGAGATAGGGATGGAAAATTTCTGTACTTTTCATCAACAGCCCCATTCCAAAAAGAACTGTCCGCAATGGATAAATTCGATGACATTGGTCATGAATCAGATGCTGGATTCAAGATTGACGAAAGAAGATGATGATGAAAGGAAAGAAAAAGTTTCTTCAACGTCTACAAAAGAACAGGAAGAAGAGACTATGGCCTTATGGAGCTCTATTTCAGTACTAGACGTGGAAGAAGAAAACACTCAGGAACACAAAGATATCAGAGAAGCTAACGTCACAACTAGGAGCAAAGGGGACGTTAGTGATGACAGTCTTCTGCTCCCAAAGATTCGAAGGATGCAAAGAAATATCAAAAAGAAATTTCAAGACAAATCCGTGGCTGATCAGATTCCAAAATTTACCATTACCAACCAGGATCCAAGGCAATTTAGAACACCGCCTAAGCCAAGCGAAAAAAATGTAAGTGCTAATAAACCTCAGTCCACTAGACAACTAATCGAATATGACGTTGTTGAAGATTTAAAGAAGATAAAGGAAAACGTCCCGCTGTTTGAAATGTGCAAAATACCTCAGCAGAAAGAAAGATTGTTGAAAGCATTAGAAACAAAAGAAGAAAAGCTTCCCACTGACAATCAGCCGCAGCCAGAAGAAGGAATTGGGGAAGCTAGTAGTGTAGGTAAGTCTAAAACCAAACACCCACCTTTCCTTTTAACATTTGAAATTTTTAATCGTAACGTGCACAATTGTCTAGCGGACTTAGGAGCGTCGATTAATGTCATGCCCATATCTGTTTGTAAGAAAATAAATGGGCAGCCCAAGCCAACCACGTGGAAAGTGGTGCAGTTGGATAGGACCGACGTCAAGGTAGTTGGCGAGATGGAAGACGTGCTAATCCGCTTGGAATCCGATGATAGAGTGTGCCAAGTCATCAACATTGTAGTGGATGACATACCAGATGCGTACAGCTTGGTCTTGAGTAGGGATTGGTCAGCCAAATTGAATGGGTATTTCGCCACAGATTGGTCACATCTTTGGTTGCCATACAAAGGAAGTCCTAATCAGATCAAGGTTTTGAGAGAGCCTCATATGAAATACAATGTCACCCAATTGGATGGAAAGAATGTACCAGTTGAATCCGTATTGGGAAACTACTTTCTGGAGCTGGAACCAGGGAATTATCAAGCGGAAGAGGCTAGCAGCACATCTAACACCCATCGTGATCTCCTTCGTTTTTCTCAGGCTGATGAGCTTGACTGTAAAATAGTAGATTTAGCTGTAGGAGTAGATTCTTTTTCAGTAGACAATGTTTGTTGGACTTTATATTTTGACGGGACAAAAACGTTAGAAGGATCAGGGGCCGGCTGCGTCCTTATTGATCCACACAAAAAAAACTCTTCTTGTCCTGTAGGTTAGAGTTTGAATGTACTAACAATACAGCTGAATACGAAGCACTGTTGCAGGGACTCAAGAAGGCCATTGAGTTACAGGTTTGTAATTTAAAAGTTTTCGGGGACTCAGAAATAGTTGTGAAACAAATAAAAAATCAGATACACTGTGTTTCCTCTCATTTGAAAGCTTACCAAAACGAGGTATGGGAATTACTTAAACGTTTTCATGCATTTAATATTATTTCAATTCCAAGGATAAAAAATGCAGCCGCTGATTTTTTAGCCACATCAGCTGCCAGGCTGGTGCCCACTAATAACAAATGCTCTATTGAATTACTTTTCAGGTCCTCCGTGCCGGACATGATCACCAATCTGTGAGTATTTGACGATGATCAGCAGATAATCGAATGCTTGACAAATGATGAGACGTTTAAAGGAGCTATCATAGACGATGAGGAACATCAGGCTGAAATGAAATATAACAATTTCATTCCCAAAGGAGTCAGGATGCTGGAAAAAATGTTTGACTTAAATGATAAGTTTAGGAGACCAGCTAACGTGAAGACACATAGCTCAACTTTACAGTTCGAGTTAATAAACTTAGGGACTGAAACGGAACCCAAGTTCGTGAACCTTGGCAAATGCTGTTCACCAGCAGAAAGAGACAAGTTCCTCAGTTTGTTTAAACAGTACAAAGACATCTTTTCATGGACATATGCAGATTTAAAGACCTACGATACCAGCATTATCAAGCACATCATCCCCATTAAAGCAGGCATCAATCCATATCAACAGCCGTTGAGGAAAATGCACCCAAAGCTGGAGCCGCTAATTCAAAGTGAGGTGAAGAAATTGCTGGACGCTCAGATTATCTTTAGAGTCAGGCATTCTGAATGGGTATCAAACCTGGTGCCTGTCAGGAAAAAATCGGGAGAGATCAGGCTGTGCGTAGATTTCAGAAATCTAAATCGCGCCTCAGACAAAGACAACTACCCGGTACCGCCCATGGAGCAATTGCTACAAATGGTTGCCGGCTCTGAAATGTTTTCATTATTGGATGGTTTCTTTGGCTACAATCAAGTGTTGGTGTCCGAGGAAGATAGATTAAAGACGACATTCAGAACTAAATGGGGAACGTTCGCTTATAGAAGAATGCCCTTTGGACTGATCAATGCGGGCGCGACGTTTCAGAGAGCTATGGACATATCTTTTCACGGATTGATTGGGAGAAGTGTGGTGGTCTACCTTGATGACATCACTATATTTTTGAAGAAAAGAGGGGAGCATGCTTTTCATTTAAAGCAAATCTTTGAACGCTGCAGAAAGTATGGCATTTCCCTCAATCCAAAAAAATGAGTGTTCGCTGTCACGGAAGGCAAGTTACTGGGGAATATAGTGTCTAAGGAAGGTATCTCTATAGACCCAGACAGGGTGAAGGCCATTGAACAAATTCCCATGCCTCATAATAAGAAGGGAATGCAGTCCTTCATGGGGACAATAAACTTTGTAAGAAGATTCGTGCCTGATTTCGCCCAGACTGTTAAACCATTGCAGCAGATGGTCAAGAAAAACGCACAGTTCAAATGGACTGAGACTGAAAAGAATGCTTTCAGTAAAATCAAGACCGTTGTTGCACATGCACCCTCTCTTAAAAGTCCAGACTTCGACAAGGATTTTATTATGTATACATTCGCGTCCGATGATTCATTAGCAGTTGTACTCACACAAAAGGAAGAGGGAGGTGACGGATTTCCAATCTCTTTTACGAGTACTGGGCTACAAGGGGCTGAGTTAAACTACCCAGCCATTGACAAACAGGCATATGCAGTATTTAAAGCAGTCAAGCAATTCAGACCTTACATACTTAAAAATCGAATCAAGGTAATTGTCCCTTACCCAGCCGTAAGATCCCTTCTCATTCAAAAGGAATTGGGAGAAAGAAGGGGCAACTGGGTAATAACCCTTCAATAATACGATTTAGAATTCAAACCAGCCACTATAGTGAAAGGTTAGGGGTTATGCAAGCTGATGACTACAAGCAAGAATAATGAAGAACAAGCATGGGATAACGAAGCTGAATCGCATGTAATGGATGTTTGTCCTTTATTCACAGCTCCTGAATCTTGGTATAGAGATCTTGTACATTACCTGCAGTCAGGGGTATTGCCTGAACATTGGAGTTCCAAACAGAGAAGAGATTTGCGTCTAAAGTCAGCTTCCTACCAACTCGTAGAAGGCATACTATTCAGAAGAATTTATGATGGGGTCCTTCTAAGATGTTTAGAAAAGGCAGACGCTGAGAAAGTAATGTCTGAATTACATGATGGACCAGCCGGTGGACATTATTCAGGAGACACTACAGCCCATAAAATCCTTAGGGCCGGTTACTATTGGCCAACGCTCTTCAGAGATGCCCATGCGCACGTCAGAAAATGTGATACTTGTCAAAGATGCGGTGGAAGACAACCTAGAGCAGCAGCACCTCTAAAACCTGTAATGATCATAGAGCCTTTTGAGCAATGGGGAATTGATGTCATTGGAGAAATAAAGCCAAATTCCTCCCTGTTACACAAGTATATTCTTACTGCAACTGATTATTTCACCCGATGGGTCGAAGCTATTTCGCTGCGCAAGATAAATGAAGACGAAGTCATCAATTTTCTACAAGACCATATCATGACCAGGTTTGGGGTTCCAAGTTCGTTAGTTTTTGATAATGCTAAGTACTTTTCATCCATTAAGATTACTGCTTTTGATAATGAGAAAGGGATAAAATTACACTATTCTGCTAACTATTATCCACAAGGGAATGGCCTGGCCGAATCCTCAAATAAAAACCTTATTAGAATCCTGAAGAAGACCGTCATAGAAAACCAGCGAGGTTGGCACTCAGCCTTACCTAATTCCCTGTGGGCTGATAGAGTTACCCCTAAGTCTGCCATGGGAGTGTCACCCTTTACCCTTGTATACGGAAAGGAAGCCATCCTTCCTCCCAACATGCTGCTCCCGTCTTCCATACTAGCTCAAGAATCTAGAGGGTCGGATGATGAAGTTCTCCAAGTAAGAATATACAATCTTCTGAAAGCAGAAGAGGCCAGATCCAAAGCTAGAGAACATTTCCAACAGCAGCAGGAGGTAGTGAAGAGATGGTTTGATAAGCACAAAGCCGGGAAGAAGGACTTGGAAGTAGGAGACCTTGTCCTAAAGTGGTATCATCCCCATGATGAGAAAGGGAAGCACACTAAGTTCCAACAGTTATGGGTGGGTCCATTTCAAATCACCGCTAAACTTGGCCCTACTACCTATATGTTACAGGATTTACAGGGATGGGAGGAAAACTTGCCAGTTAATGGGCTGGTTCTCAAACCTTATTTTTCTTAAGCAGTTTTTGAGCTCTCTGACTTGTACATAAATAGGTTGTTTGAGTTATGCTTTCATCTATTTTAAGTGAGTTGTTATTTTCAATAAAGGTGGTTAACTCGTGGTTATTTGGGAAACTTTACATTTCTGGAGATGGTAAACATTTGTTGAATAGTTAGACTGTGGTTTTCCATGTGAATTTCTTCCACCAACTATTTTCTCGAAATATTTGTGTGCATTGAGGTCTTGCTTAACCTCCTGTAAGGTCAGTCAGACTCAAAAGTCTAGAATACTATGCTGAGGCTCCGCGCACTTTATACTTAAAATCTAAAGGGCGATGACAGGGGACCCATGGAAAAGAGAAAGGTGAACAGGGTGTTAAATCTAAATGATCCCATGCCAGGAAATAAATGCCAAAAAGCAGATAAGAGTCAGAATTCCTATAAAAGCATCATGCTCAAAAGATAAATCCAGATCATAAAGTACTAATTTGCCAATGATCCTCTCCGTCCGTGAGCTGAAACCTTAAGCACATCACTCACACAAAAGGGCACTATGGGATAGAGGATCCTAAATGAAAAATCAGTAAGAAAGGCATATATGAAGACTCTCATTAAAAGAGGATAAAATCTGAAAAGCACAAAAGTTGCTAAGGCGGCATGGGAATGAGGAACAAATGAACGTTTCTGTTCATCACCTGCTACAATCCTGTGGTGCCCAATGTTACCAGCTACCTGAATAAAAATTAATAATGAACTCATATTTTGGCCTCAGCAGAGTTATCCTGACTCTAGAATCTTGACTTTCATCGCCCAAATTGGACTGATGTCAATGATCAAGGTACACACTTCTGTTTTTGAGAAATATGTCTAGCTGGAAGAGTTCAAGGGATACATTTATTGTAGGACAGTCTGCTTTTCAAGGAAGAAACTACCCAGAGATCTAGGTTCACCAGGAAATCGCCAGTTGTTGCTGCCGCAACCTGTTTCCCCGATTTTAGTTTTTTACTTAAACTCTAGGACCCCTCCTTATCATGATTTGCTTGGATCGACTGTTGAAAGCTTGGCGTCTTGGAGCTGATCTTTGCGTTTGAAGTTGATTGCTCGCCTTTTTTATTGCTTCGTCCAACTTAGCTTGAGTCGTGTGGTTTTTCTGGTACCCTTCAAGTATGAAAATTTTGCATGAGCAAGAAAAAGACGGTTTTTTGGGCTGCAAGTTAATCCTAGCTCTGTTGTTTTCTCTTTGGATTGGGCCTCTTTCGGAAGCTTGTTAGTCCTAACTTACCCGACGTCACGGCTCCCGGAGAAATCTGCCCCCCGTTTGAAGTTTCATCTGACGCCCGATTCAACGGCCCAAATCGCTTGGTCCTGAGTTCCTACCTATCCGCCGTTGCGGCCGGGAGGATGAAGTTAGTGGCCGACGTGAGTTTCATCCGACGCCCGAACTTTGCCTTGTTTAGCCTCCGTCGCATGCTTGTGGCAAGTTTCACGTCCGTCGTTGCGGGTGGCAGAGTTTTCTGTCTTCCGTCCCACTTCTCTCCACCGCCCGATTGCCTACGACGCCCGTGTTTCCATTCACCCTCTTCTTGTGCTCCTCCGCCGTTGCGGCCCCCCCCGAAACCTTACCCATCCGATGCCGGATTCTCAGCCCGCCCGACTTAAGTCTCTCCCTACCGCCGATTCTTTTCATGAGTTTTCACCCGGAGAGCCAGGCCAGTTTCTCTGTGGATCTCTCATCATAGTTACAAGGTTTTCGATGCCCGATGTCTCGTATGAATGGATAATGCACTTAAATTGTACGCAGGGAGAATCACATGGATCGCGAGAGCGGCCTACGGTGAGGAAAAGGACAAGCCAAGCGGATGACAGAGGCGTCGATGAGACGTTTTCAGCAGTTACTGTCAGAGGGTAAAACGTCTATTGAAATGATTGAAGAAAACGCAACGACCAGAGGAAAACTGAATCGTCAAGGGCGCTGAAAGGTCACGCGCTGAGGGAACCTAGAGGACATCAGTTGTAGTTTAAATAATGGGCAGGAAGACTGAAAAAGGGGGCTTTTTCCCTTAGAAAATTTTGTAATGGTTGGCTTGTAAGAGGAACTACTTCGTTTTGCAAAGTGAACTGCAATTTTGCCTGCTGGAAAGAGTAAAGGAGTGAAATGTACCAATGCAATTCAATGAATAATGTTGAAGAAGAACTATTTCTTTTTCAGCTGTATTTCATTTGCTGTAAGGATATTTTATGTTTTGAACCTAAGTTCTTGTTAACTATTCTTCAGTATTTTCTGGGATGCATTTTCACTAAGAGCAATAAATGTTGTTATAGAATGATCGGCTATCTGGTTATTTAAATATCTGTAAGTTTTCATGTGCTGTGAGAGAAGTATCAGCTATCTGTGATTTTTCTTACTGTGTGTGATAATATATTGCTTAGTCA
>LPNX011106436.1:0-20500 GCA_001517045.1 Pseudotsuga menziesii | reverse complement strand
ATATATATATATATATATATATACATCAGCATAATAATTTAATTTAATTTTTTATGAAAGCTAGTTGGGCTTCGTCAAGGCCTAGTGTTTGAACCTTGTGTTCTTATACCACATGTCAAAACCCCCAAATTTTCACAAAATTTTAAAAATTTGAGATAACAATAAATGCTAACCTTGTGGTCTACTAACAGCTGTCGGTTTGTAAATAAAAAAAACAGTCAAGAAATTAGTTTCACTAAATCTTAATTATAATAACTTAACAGTTCATTTTTGTAACAAGACTAAACTCTTCTTGCGTGCTATTATATTTTAGTTTATTGATGAGTCTTTTCATTTCAAGTAGGTGGAATCTACTTTTGAATCCGGGGCTTACTTAGCAATCATGCTAATGCAAATGAATACTGATTTTTACAGGTTTACAGGTATGATCGAACGAGTACATATTAAAAGTTCTTTAAAGTGTCCACAGTATTTTATTTGCAATTTAAAAGCTTAGTAATTAAGCTGCTAAACTCTAGACAGCTCCTGTAAGGTAAAACCATTTGGATTCCTTCATTTCTTCTAGTAGTCACGTTCAGAAGTAAGTAACAACAGTAAGATATGTTTGCGACTTTAAGCTTTAGACTTTGAGTTACAAAGTATTTCTACTATAGTCTATGTAATCTGTAATGTTATAATCATTGTTTTTGTCAACATTTATGCAATAGTACACTATGTTGTCTGTGTAATCATTGACCCACATTTTGCTTCTGTAAGATAACCTATAGGCTATTATCCTTTGGACAGTATAACTTCTATTTTGCAAACTACAAACCATCATTCCTTCCTACAAGAGATCATGGTTACCTATATTTTATTTCCATGTCGAACCCTATGGTTCTAGTAATTTCTGGATTCAATAGGGTCATTCCTAATTTAGTATCATGTTCAGTATTATAAATGCTTTACTATCCACTAGACATAGTAAAACGAGAATAAGAACCAAGTTGATTCATAACCCAAAATCCATCAAAGTATTGTCGCTTGAACTATGTAACAGAATCCTCATAATAATGTTCTTACCATTAGTTTTGTACTACTTCAAAGTTCTGATTAGTTTATGTGAGTTTTATAGATATGCATAATCTAATTTTTCGATGGACAATCAGTCTGTAATTAGTTTGTGATTATAAACGTATGTTAAAATAGAGTTTATAATCCTTTGCATTAGTACATTATGCCATTTATAAAATTATGACTTGTAACATTGTTATTACAAAAGATTTATTAAGTATAAACTATAGTTTATCTTTTGTTGCTAGGGAAACAATAGTTGTTTAATATCTAACATAAACTCTCCCATACACACTTTTGATCTCTTAACTATAGTGAACACCTAAAACATTTCTCTATAAATAATACATGAATTATTTGATTTCTATCGAATAATAAAACAATGTTTAGAGGAGAAATATGCAACCGTTCAAAATGTAAATGTGATATTATAAAAATAATATCATGAGGATTATAGTGGAAATGAGCCTTATGCAAGAGCGATTATCGGGCTTTAACAAAGGTTTAAGTGTGACCAAACACTAGGTCAACATAACCCTCATGTTGATAATCTTGTCATTATACTAACATAAGATACTGTGCAAATGATTAGTGATTTGGGTGGTGAAATATTGGTTTAAAATTATAGCTTTACTCCACACTCCAATGATTAAATAATTGGATTATTGTTTTATGCAGGCACTATAGGACACAACCCTCTTTGCATGGTTTGATTTGTTTTCTACGCGTTCATTTCTTGTCCACACATTGGAAATATAAAATGCTGTTGAAACCTAACCATTATCATTTCTATCCCGCATTTTTCGCTGGCTCTAGAGTTGCTTTGCTTGTCCTCCATGGAAGTCGTCGTTCCTCCTCATTCTAGTTGTCTTGTGCCTTGGTTCCATGTTGAGTTTGTCATTAGTGCATGGTTTTAGAAGCCATTCCCACTGGCTTGGTTCTCGGTCTGCGACTTGTGGAGATTACTACTGATCGTGACTTGCTATCTCTATAGTTCTTCTTTCATTGTCTCCATAGCTTACAGTATACTTCAGCTATATGTTACTGTTCTTGTCGCTCACCAATGTGTGAGGTATTTACCTTGCAGGCTGTTGGGTCTTCGCTTGCATAGCCTGTAGGTGACAGTGCTTCATTGAGGCTGCTCGTTGTTCTCTTCTATCAGGTAAATAATACATTGAGTTCAATTAATTCGTTGGCAAGCTTACTTTGTTGTTACAGTAGTTGTAATGGTATATTTAACTAACATTGGTTTGTTACCTTGCTTGCAGGTGCTCGCTGATGTAAAGATTGTACAATGAGAAATAGACAGACCCCTACAAAGACTGTGGCTTGTGGTTCATTTTCGGGTAAGCCCCGTGGTCCAAATGTTGGATTTTTCACTCTACTAGGGTTAGGGTGGTCGATGGTATCGCCTAGGGTTTTGGAAAACCATCCCTTGACTCGCCATGCATTATGTTGTTCTGTTAATGTTTCTACAGGATATTGTTGTACTGCTTAGAATCAAACTCTTGCTAGGGTAGTCTCAGTTTATCTGAGCACTGTAATTAGTGAAGTTTTGGCTTTACAGTAGGGTTAAAGTTTGTATTTTTTGTAATGGTAGTGCTGTCAGTAGACTTGTTTCGTTTAAAAATGTTTTACATTACACTATGTATAAAAAGTTAGGGTTTTACCCTTCTTGAATGTAATGAAGTTTATACTCTGTTTGAGTACTCTGTAAGGGTTTATAAATAAAAACTTAAGTCTGATACTTACGGCCGTAACTTAATTCTTGCTTGTTTGATTGGAATTATAGATTAGGGTTTGACTTGTAAGAACCCTTGTTTTGATATAAATTATTCTTATTATAATAATTATATAGTTTTTCTATTTGTCCTTAAAGGACTATGAGTAGATTATTGTTTGTCCTTCAAAGGACTATAAGTAATTATATTAAACTGGTTATTAATGGTTACATAATTTATGTAAATTTGGTTTTAATATTTTGATACGTGTAAATGTAATAATTTTAAGGGTTTTAACACTGACATTTATTTCTATAGATGTATGCTGTTAGTAAAAGAAAGGGCACAGTTTCTTTATAAACAAATTTTGTATATGTTGATCAGTAATGTGTTTTATTTCTGTGCATAATATTTTTAGTTGGTTCTTTAATAGTTTTTAAAAGAACTAACTTATGTTTAACCTAGGTTATTACAATATATAAAAATACAAATAGATTACGCTCAGAAAATGAGCGAGGGTTTATCCTATTTAACTTTTGTAGACTATTAATTCTTGTATTGTTATTTTGTTAATTCGATTACTGTTACACAATTTTCTTCAGTTTGTTTTTAAAAATTATTAATTTATAAACATCGATGTTTATTGTTAATAATAATAATTTTTGTATTATTAATATTATTATGTATGAATAATGTATCCTCTTAAGTTTATGTGGGTATTTATTTGTATAATAAATAAGACTGAGAGTAGTCTATAACAATTGTGTTTATTTAATAGATTTCTGATGCATGAGCACTTAACTAAAAGCAAATTCCTACATACTAATCTAGAAACATATTGGCAGAAATAACATATGTGAAAATGGCATAATAGAGAACACAGACTAAACACATACACTGTGATGAATCTCATAACCACCAAGAAATATTTTCATTACGGCTCCCAAATATTTTCACAGAGCTACAATACCAGTGCCGAGGCCTAAAAAATGAAATTCAATCCAACCCTTATCCTCCACTAAGGAGGTTTTATTTATAATGTGAATTACCCCCAGGATATGTCCCGAAACAGGGTGTCAAATTCGGTTACAAAATCGGATTAACCTGAGCCATCATGTTGAATCCTAAAAAACTTTGACATCAAATATTTTCTATGATTTACATATAAAATAGGAAATAAGGAATAACATGCATGCTGGATCAAAACAAAAATGTGTTATCTGGGCTTCGACTCACTTGACTGAAAGCGACAACTCAGAGCACCTGCAATGGTCTGGTGCTGATTCAACCTTGAATTGTTCCTCAATAGGAGATATGAAGGATTCTTTCTTCATTTCAAACACTTGTTCTTATATAGTTTCTCCCTAATCTTCAGCATTTTACCTCTTTCAGGAGCCAGATTGATAAAAAATAGGCTTTAGAATTCCACCTACATACCTCAAATGGCGACAGTTGTGTTCAATATAAGAGAAATTTTTGTAACTGACCATGTTCCTGACAAAACCCATGTATTCATTTGGCCATATTCCCCTCCATCTCTTTGAAATATTCTTTTGAACTTGATGACTCAGACAAGCTTGCAAATTTATGGAAAAATGTTCTCTAAAGATCCCTTCCATTATCCCAATACATAATACTTGTGTAAAAACTGAGTTAGATTATTGTATATGAGAATATCCTAAAGAAAAACCTCTCTCAATTTCATGAAAATTCCTCTTGGTTTGGAGGAAACAGGTCTTGGATGTTACTGACCAAACAGTTATTTTCAAAACAAAACATGCTTAGTTTACACAATATATGAAATTTTGTTGAGCTTTAAAACCTTAAATATTTTGCGCTTTTCCACCGTGAGATAAATGTGGACCATTAATCAAGATTTAATAAGATATGAGCCATCCAAGAGTAGAGATCGTACTTGATTTCGCAGCCATAGACCTTTAATTACCCTATGACTTTTGGTGGGTCGAAAGCCATCACCACTGTTGATTTGTTTCACCCATCAATATAACGGTTGATTTTGTGAGAATTTTAATACCATTTAGTAGTCCCTCAACTAATTAACTTGTCCTCTACCTTCCTCAGCGAAATGGTTCTGGGGCGTTGAATGAAATTGGGTTGTAATCTACACCGTTGATTGGTGAAAAATAGGCTTCAAATACCCTCCTGCATAGATCAACTGGTTATATCTGTGTAAAATCAAAGAAATTATTTTGTAATTAACCATGTTCCTGACAAAACTCATGTGTTCATTTGGCCAAATCCCCCTCCATCTCATCAGAATATTCTTTTGAAGTTGGTGACTAAAAACAGATTTGCGAAATTATGGAAAATATCCCTCTGAATATGGATTGGATTTGATTATCCCCAACTATAGAACCTATCTAAAAACGAAGAGAGGTTATTGTAAATGAGGATGTTTTGAAGAAAACCCTCTCTCATTTTTGCAAGATGTTTCTTTTTTTGGTAGGAGCAACTCTCAGAATGTAATGGCTAAAAAAGTCATTTCCATAATTTCGATGGACCTTAAAAACTTAAATTGCCTGCACCTTGCCACCGCGAAATCAATGTGGGCCATTAATCAGGATTAGATATTATTTGAGTCGTCCAACAGTGGAGCACGGACTATATTTCGCAACCTCAGAAAACCTTTTTTTTTGTGCTAGTTGTTGGTGCGAAATTGACCATTGTAATGTGTGCTTTTATCCCACATGCACAAGATGATAAATAATAACAAGGTTTATATTTGCAGATTGTTTCAATATGTATTAACGAACAAAGAAAAGAGAATACTCCCTGTGAGCTGGGTGCTTGGTTGCTTGGGCTTTGATTGATGTGTTGGATGTTTCGACTATAAAGCCAAATTTAGATATAAATCCAATGTTCATATTTCATTTAAAATGAGTAAAATCCTTTTAATTCATCAAGATTCATTTCTTTTTTTCCCAAATGACCAATGAAATCCTTTTATCTTGCAAACCTGCCCAATCCAGAAATCCAACTCTCGCAAGAATAAAATTTAGCACAGGTTCTAACAGAATCAATGGCTTCAGGAAGGAGAACACAACGCAAAATTATTCCACAATATGGTGATACACAACACAAAACGATTGAATATTCACAAAATAAGCAAGAAATATAGAAGACGTGCCGAGACTACTTGCCGAGACTAGAGGAGAGATAGAAGAAGAGTTGATCAAGAATTTCAAAAATGTCATGACAGAGGACCAATTAAACAGGTAACATGCCAATTGAAAAAATCACTCCACTCATACCGATGGTGGTCACTTAGGAGCACAACGAGATGCTAACAAGACACATAGAGCTACATGAGGTAGAGGAGGAAATGCACCAAATGATGGTTGGAAAAGCTACTGGGCCAGATGGCTTCAATTCCAACTTATTCCGCTACTTCTGGAACCTCATAAAAATGGAAGTGGGGAAAATTGTTGAAGAATCATGCCAAGATCAGGGAGTCCTAAGTGCCTTCAATGTGACCTTCCTGAATCTCATCCCCAAGTCAAAGGGAGCAGACACACCGAGTAAGTTCAGACCCATAGCTGTTTTCAATGTCATAATATACAAAATAATCTCTAAACTGGTTACTAATAGATTAAAACATATTCTCTCCCTCTTGATTGGCCCAGATGAATCAAGGTTTGTTGAGGAAATACAAATATTGGATGGAATTATTATTTTCCATGAAGGTATCTACTACCTGAAAATCACCAAAAAAATAGGCATGTTGGTTAAACTAGACATAGCTAAAGCTTACGACAAGTTGATTTGGCAATATATGAGAGAAATCCTGAGAGCTTTTGGTTTTGGAAGAGACACTGGATAGAATGGATCATGAACATGGTATCATCTATGTTCTTTTCAATTTTTCTAAATGGTTCTACCACTTGCACTTTGAATCCTACCCAAGGAATTCGCCAAGAGGATACCCTTTCACCTTTCATGTTCCTCATTACGATAGAGGGGATTAGTTTGTTAATCCAGGGTCAATTGTCCAGAGGAGAAATTCGTGGCTTAAATATCCACAGGGGGATGGATAAACAAACTCACCAATAGTTTGTGGACGATACCATGCTAATGGGGAAACGTTCAGTCCAAGAGAAAAGGTCTTTCAAGAAGTGTTTGAATTTATTTACCAAGGCTTAGGGTTTAGAAGTAAATCCGGAAAAATTTCAAATCTTCTTCTTCAACACCCCAAGTGTGACTCAAAGGAACATCATTCGTATCATGGGTTAATCGATCAGGTCTCTCCCATCAAAGTATGTAGGTGTGCCTATGGAAGAAGGGGCCATTATGAAGGGTTCATGGAAGGATATTCTTGATTGAATGAGGAAGAAGATTACAGGGTGGTAATTAATACCACTAAACTTCGTGAGTAGACTCATCCCGGTTAAGTCTGTCATATATCCCCATTTATTTATACTCATTTCTAGCTACGTCTAAGGCTATCCTTAAGGAAATTTGTAATATCCAATGTGTTTTCCTATGGGAAGGCAATAGAGAGAAATCTAAGATAGATTTGGTAGGATGGGATAAGGTACATGTCAACCAAAAGGATAAGGGAGGTCTTAGCATTAGGGATCCAAAGATCATAAGTGAAGTCATGGGAGCCAAAATATTGTGGAGGTGGTACAACAACAAAAAATGAACCTTAGGCTAAGTAGTGGCATTTGAAGTATGCTAAAGACAAGTCGGTAAGTGGCCTGGTTCGAATCAGTGATGAGAAATTGGGTTTTTGCCATATATGGATGAATTTCCAATGAAGTAAAGGTCTTGTGTAGGACCATAGGTTTTGGGAAATCAGAAATGTCCAAAAAGAAAACTTCTAGGATGACTCATGGAATCAATTCCCAAATCTTATGGACAATCTCAGACGACAAAGGATAAGGGAAAGAGGATTAAGAGAAGGGACGATCAAATCTTGAGAACATGGATATGAGTTAAACACTAATGAGGACTATAGAAAATGTCAAGGCCAGGAATGTTGGGAATGACTAACAACTGTAAAAGACACAAGAACTTCAGGATATGCTCAATGAAAGATGCATGCAAATACAATATTTTCAGGATAAGTTAAGACGAGGGTACTCATCAAGAGGAGTCTTTAGCATAAAGGAGGCCTATAACATAAATACCAGAGGTGGGGAAGAATGGGAGGAAATATGGAGGAATAAATGGATCGTGAATCCTTCGACAAAACATGCCACCTTTAATTGGTTGGTAATAAAGAGAATAATTATGACGAGGGGAAATCTCAAAAAGAGGGGTTTTGAGGCCCCATTGCAGTGCCCCTTATGTCTACGCGAAGAGGAGAAATTGAATCACCTTCTGGACAAATCTCCCTTCTTTTAGGCTCTTTGGGATCAGGAGGCAACCATTTTTCATAGAACTAATAGAGTCATAGCTCAACTAGATCAAACTCTCAAAGAATGGAACATGAAAGCATTTTAGAATCCAATCCTCGGCTTGATATGGGCAATGTTCCTAGGGAGGGTGTCATGGATATTATGGAAGGAGAGGAACATCTAAATCTTGCGAGATAGGAATTTCATAGTAGACGAATTTTGGAAGAGGCTAACCCACAACATTTAGGAGACCGTGCGAAATAGCTAGTGGGAGGATAGGAGCAAGGAGCTAACTGCTCTGGAAGCATGAATAGCAGAAGGTTGGGGGATCAATAAAGATGACTTAGGAGGGATATGAAATAAATTTTCAGTTTGCAATCTAGTTAGCCCAAATTCATGGTCCCCACTTCAAGTAGGAACTTATATGATTAACTTCGATGGAGCATCCAAAGGGAATCCTGGCATGGCAGATTTTGGGGAAGTTTGCAAGGATTCCACAAGGGAAATCATGAAATTGTACCATGGATCCAACAGTTTTGAGACAAACAACACAAAAGAGTTAGAAGGCTTTTTGCAGGGCCTTAGTCTGGTTTCTAGATCTAGATGGTTGCTGGTGATGGTCGAAGGAGACTCTTGAGTCATCATCCATATGTCCAGGAAATTATCCACAGGGAAGAAAGCAAAGAAAGTTGTAACCATATGGTGTTTGCTGAGCAGGATAGAAATATTGGGGACCCTACTTTCCATGAACCAAGATTGGTACTTTGGCCACATTAGGAGGGAGGCTAACAAAGTTGTTGACCTCATGGAAAATGTAGGCATGGGAGGAGGATAGGGAATTAGAGAAGGACAGTTGTAGGAATTCAAAGGACCGCATTGGGTAGACCAATGCTGCCATCTTGCTAACAATAATCATGTAGTGAAAGGACGGGAGGGAAGGGTTGAACAGGAGAATCCTGGTGACATCACATGCTCACACGTGAATGGGACTTATATACCTCACCTCTTCTATAACAACAAAACAATAATGAGGAAATGACTTCCCACCCCTGTCCATGATACAAATGAGCACTTATTACAATTGTTGGGGAGATATGGGAAGGATACGATGCAATTCTCACCTCAAGAGTTTGGGAATACAATTATGAAGAATATCAAGACTAGTATTGCAAAAGAATCCCTATGGAAAGATAGGATGAATGAAGTAATGAACCATCCAGTTTAAGTAATAATGGTTTACCTTGCTATAAAAACAAATGAGCATCCAAATTTCTCTTAGATTAGACGTTGTTGTTTCTATTAGCCTCATAGTGCCTCATCTTAGCCCTAGTCTTTCTTGGCCTAAAATCAAACAAGTTAAGATGGTGTGGAGGAAGAAGGGAGGTAATGCTGCTAATCCACTGTCGGTTAGACAAGGACAATATAGGAGAAGGGAAGTCAATAGTTATGCAAGGGGAGCAGAGGGGAGAATTACTTGGGCTCAGAGTCAAGCTCAGACTGTTGCTACCTTCTTTTGCAATTGTATTCCAACAGTGGTCCAAAATACAATTGACACAATAGAAAAGGAGCTATGGGAAAGGGTTAAGACTACACCGATGGAGGAGATCCAAGAAGAAGTTGAGGAGTGGGTGATGGACCTAAGAACTACGAGGAGGAGGGTGTACGCCTATGAACACCTAATGATGGTGTATTGGGTTGTGAAGAACCTCATGTCCCATGTGAATATGGAAGGAAAGAATAAGAGACAAGGGGATTAGAAGCTATTACAACTATCGAAGGAACATCATCGAGATTACCATCTGATGCACAAAAGGGCTGATCTCATTGCCAACAAACTGGGTCTAAAATTTTACACCCCACCTCCCCCGAATGGCGATGGCAGAGAGACCAGTAAGGCAGAAGGCAAGAAGTTGGTAGATGATCTAGGAGAAAAAGGGAAGATATGAGCCGAACATGATATGCACATGAAAGGATTCAACGGAGGTGATGCGGAGCATGAAAAGGGTCTATTATACAATTGGTGCAGACACGGCATTTCTTTTTTTAGTTAAATGATGTATCTAGGTTTTTTACATATATGTGTTTCATATAGGAAGTAGAGAAGTTAAGAAGGGTTTGGTTATTTTTTGTAATCCCACCCGATATACTCTAAGGATGGAAGAATGAACTAGTCTCTGAAGTGTCGAGATGTTGAGCCTGAATTTTTTTTGTTTGATTATTGTGTTTCGTATGTTATTATAGTTTTTGTTATTTACAAAAAAAAGTAACATGCAACTTGTTTGTGGAAATTGTGGCCTATAAGTGTTCTTATGGGTGTTATAATTTATAAATTGAGGTGATAAGGGTCCTCTTCAAAGGTCGCACTAAAATGAAACAAGTGTACTATCAAGATCGTTTCAAATTTGAAATAACTAGGATAGATCCATCTTAAAAGGGGATTTACCATGATCCTAGAGGCATCAAATTTCTCAAAGTGTAAACCTCTTTTTAGAGTGGAAATGTTGAATTGCCTAATGTAAGATGGTTTTCATTTATTAGTTTTATACTAATGCAATCTAAATATTTTAAA
Source organism: Pseudotsuga menziesii (assembly GCA_001517045.1). Classification (NCBI taxonomy): domain Eukaryota; kingdom Viridiplantae; phylum Streptophyta; class Pinopsida; order Pinales; family Pinaceae; genus Pseudotsuga; species Pseudotsuga menziesii. The sequence continues at coordinate 9,797 of LPNX011106436.1, read as the reverse complement.
TCTAATTTGAGCGGATGTTGGGGCGCATACTCCATGTTCGGGTAACTCCGCGGTTAATTAGAAAATTTGTAAGCGGAGCTATGGGCCAAGAAAGTCTTAGGGGTGTCAGGGTAAGTCAAAACCCTCTTTTTGTAATAAACCCATGGTTTAAATCCAGGGTTTAGGGTTTTTGGGTGCCCATGGTTTAAGACCATGGTTTTGTAAAATTGCGCAGTATAAATAAGCGCTTGTGTAAAAAGGATAGGTTAGGATTTTTGATGTAAAGAAAGATAAAGCGAAGTAAGGTTGGTTTTTGTAAGGAAAGGATAAGTCCCAGCTGTGTGCGCAGGAGCCTGCTGCTGTGTGCACGGCTGATGAAGGACAGAAGAGATCTGCGGCTGAGTGCGCAGATCAACTGTGGTTTTGAGGAAAGAGGAATAAAACGCAGTTTGTGGACATAGCCCCTACACTGGGGGTGAACCACGTTATATTTGGTGTCGTGGTTTTATTGTGTTGATTCTGTTTCTGTTATTTTCATGCATTAAACTGAATAGATCTGATAACATAAGATCACTGCTAGTAATAAGCTTCGCTGTGAATTCCCCGTAGTGGGTTATGCAAGTGTAGTTTGTTTATTGTGCTGCGAGGTTATATGTGAATGAATGATAAATTTACAAGTGTTTATTAATAATTGTGTTTAAGGGCTAAGGTACAGTAATACCCTTCTCTGCATGCAGAAACCTGATTCTGCGACACCCCATTGCTGTTTCGGGTGAGACTGCAACCTGCGCGCAGGTTGTTGCCGAAAGGGCCAACACGGTGGGTCTTTTGTTGGTGCGACGCATAAGGATTAACTCAGGTCTGCCCTATTGCCCAAAAAATTGGTTCCGTTGCCGGTTGAACTCAGTACCTGCTCAAGAAGGGTTTACCTTGTACCACAAGGGCTATGTTCTGGAGGCCCTCTGTGAAGGACATCAGTGATTGGTTTGCTGAGATCTATTTGCAATTCGCGCAGCAAGAGAATACGAATCCGTGTCGAAGCGCAAGTGACCTTTTACAACGGTATGTTTTTTGTGATACTTATGAAATTTTCTTTGGTCGTTTCCATATAGAGTTGCACCAGTGGTTGTCTAGGTTAATAGAGAGGAGGACGAACTTTCAAGCTTGACGGATTCCTATGTAGACCCCCACAAGGGTCAACCTTGTGCAACACGTGAACAACGAGGTATCCCGCGCTGTTGATTTCTGGACGACGCGCACATTGGAGGCCTTCGTAACAGAATTTTCCATTGATACAAGCACTTCTTTCAGCGAAGCTGAACGACAGTTCTTTAAGGGGCCCCGTGGTAAGTTTTTAAATTCCTTAAGCTTGAAGATTAAAATACTATTGGTTGAAAAGGGTATCTTATTATTTGAGTCAGACTGCTAGTTTAGTAGTACTAACATATGTTTGCAAGTGAGAATACTTTCGACGCGCAAAGTGGGTTGCCCCGAAGTGAGCAATGGTACAAAAGTAATTTTGAATCCTACTCTACAGGACAGACCACCACACGTCCCTCTATCAGCCCTCCCCAACCCGACCCCGACGGAAACCCTCCTGTTACTCCCCAGCGTCGCTTCGTTACCCCTAAATTCCGGTCGCAGCGTGACAGACAACCAAGTCCAAGTATACCGCCCAAAGGTCAACCTAACCCCGTAAATCCCCCCCAATCAACGGCCTGCCCCCCTCCCAACCCTCCCAGACCCACCATGGCCCACCTAGCTGACGACATTAAGCTGCTCATCTTCAAAGGAACGGGATCAGATGATCCAGAACAGTTCTGGTTTTTATGTGAGGCCGTCTGGAACGCGAAGAGTATTACCGACCTGGATGTGAGAACCGCGCAGCTTATTACCTCCTTTCGCGACCGGGCTTTGACCTGGTTCATGAAATTATCTAGTAATCAGCACCCCACTTTGGATGAAATCAAGGCTGCCATCATTAAGGAATTTAAGAAACCGAAATCAGAATCACAGAGCATCACTGAACTCAAAGAGATTCAACAGCGGCGCGGCGAATCTGTGTGGGACTTTGACCAGAGATTCAAAGTCTTATTAGACCAAGTAAGCTTCACTATTAGTCCTGCGCAGCACAAGGAATGGTTTATCGCTGCGTTATTACCGCATATCAGAACGCCGCTCATGCAACAGAAGGTTGCTGACCAGCAAGAGGCTCTGGAAATCACAATGAAGCTAGAGACCGCTCCCGTCGGAGACGATTCTGGGCTTGCTCAAATCCAAGCGCAGTTGGCAGCAATGGCCCTAGAACTTCGTGACATGAAGAAAGCTAAAACCAGCCGAGAGGAGGTCTGGTGTACGCAATGTCGGTCCGAGGGTCACGATAGGGACCAGCGCCCCCTGGTCAGAACCTACCTCAGCACGGGCATGCCTACCCAATTCAATGCTGGTGCGATATATTGCGAGATTTGCCCCACCCCTGGCCAGCATCGCCCTGAGCACTGCCCCCTTCTTCAGAGATATGTTCTAGTTCCCAAAAATCCCTACTGTCAGTTTTGTAAGTCCGTTGGGCATAATGAAGAAGAATGTCGTAGCTATGACCTTATGCGAGAGCGCACCTCTGATACCTACCGAGTCCACAACGAAGCCCAGAATAATGATGGCTACGGTTACCATGGCGGCGCCTCCGGCAGAGGTGCTTTTGGTGGTCGCGGCCGTGGTGGGATGACCGGCAGAGGTAGAGGCCAGGTTGTGTGTTACAATTGTAATCAAGCGGGTCACTTGGCTCGCGACTGTCAGAACCCCACTATGACATGTCGGTACTGCCGCGCAGTGGATCATGTGATTGAACAGTGCCCCCAGCTCCTTGCAAAGATACAGGAAAACAACCGTGGTCCTACTCCAAGTATTCAGTTGATTTTCGTGGAGCAAAGACTTGCCCCAGCCCTCAATGTGGTCACCCGGAGTGGAGCTACGACACATATTCAAGACTCGCCAAAGCAACCTATTACGATGTGCGCACAGCAGGCCTCCAAAACAGTCCCCGCCCTTGGCCCTGCGAAGGATAACACATCAGTCCAGGAGGCCCGGTGCGATACTGTTGATGGCGCTGTCGACATATCTGCGCGGCAACACCACCAGGCTTCGCAGCTACAGGGGGCCTCGACGGATAAAGTAAGTACACTATCCTCTTTCTTGCAGAGCTATATGAAACTCTTGCGCAATCAGAACGCTCTAAACGAGCTGCAAAAAGTTCTTTCTATCACAGACCCTCAGAGAGGAATTGATCAGGAGAAAACTGTTAGTCGTGTCCGAAGAACGGGAAGGGAAATGAGGTTGAATGTCCAGATAGGAGAATATGATATGACTGATGTCATCCTGGATCTTGGATCAGACGTCAATGTGCTCCCTAAGCAGACCTGGGGACAAATGGGAAAGCCTTCCCTGGTTTGGTCACCTATACAGCTGCGACTAGCTAACCAGCAACGGATTGTACCGCTAGGGAGACTTCTTAGTGTCCCAATCGACATCGATGAGGTCAGTACTCTAGCAGACTTTGAAGTTATTGAGATTATTGATGACAGCAACCCTTATCCAGCTCTATTGGGAATCAAGTGGGCCATGGCCAATGCTGCAATCATCAACCTTAAAAGGCGACACATGACCTTCGAAGGAAATGGTCTGCGCGTTATTATACCCCTCGACCCATCCCAAGGAGAAAGATATATAGAACCAATCAGAGACGAAGGGGAGCAGGATACTCTAGACCACATCTATAACATCACAGCCATAGATGCAGATTATGTCGAACCTAATGATGATGGTGTAATGGATTGGCAATGTGATAGCTCCTGCATGTCTGATTCAGATGATGGTCTGGAGAATTGGCAACAGTGCCTGTACGAGCTACATGGCCATAGGTGTGCGCAGATCACTCAGTCTCTTCGATGCATTAGCACACAGCCTCGAGAAGTGCCTGCACAGGTGGGGATGACAGACGCTAGAAAAATTCTTCTGCCGATACCAGAACAAGTACCTCAGTCACAAAACATCCAATGTCTGGAAGTAGCAATAGACGCTACCGCAGCATGGGGGGCCGACCCTACAGAACTTCAGCTCCGTCGGGGAACCTACCAGAAAGTCGCGCGCCCCACATTTATAAGGCAAGCTCAAGCAGTGCGAAGTAAGTTCTAGGGGCAGAGCCAAGACGCTCGCACCTCAAATTTCATAGTCCTATCGCAGATATTACCGGGTCGGGTCAAAGGGCACCATTGGGCTGAAGTTACTCATTACTTCGAGGCTGTGACCATGTTTCTGCCGCAGCCCAAAAATGTAGCGAGGCCCAAAATCCGACCGTTGGGAGGCAGCCAGTTTGGCGGCGGCGGGAATTTAATTGCTTTAAATGACTGTACTAAGACTGGTACCAGTAATCGCACCCCACATGGACAAGATTTCCACCAGATTTGGTGCTTTCAATGCACTGTCCTTCCTGAATTGATCGATGGCGTGTATAAGAAGATGCCTAAGTTAGGAAAAATCGCATCCTGCATTTCTTCAGGCTTTTTGAATGAACCCATGACCACCGAAAGCGAGATTGACGCCTTGGTCAGAGAATTCGAGCAAGAGGGTATGATCACCTACTCTACTCGGCCGCCTGCCATAGCTTCCTGTGAAGCCACTCCCCCAGCGCCACCGCGGCCGATGCAGACACGGTCTGATAGGAGAAAATCTAGAACTGAAATTCGCACCAAGTGCAACCAAGACCGGCCGCAGCAAATAGGGCAAACACCAGCGACTCATCCTATGGAGCCCTCTGGCTCCGCATAGGCCCCGGCTGGGGGACGGGAGAACATTCCGCCACCATGGCCAGCATATCTACCACCAGTTTGCCCAGGAACCGCGTTACCCTGTCGGACAAAGCAATTTACATTAGCCACACCTTCGTTACCATCAGGCGTACAGTTGATTGGCAGTATGACAGGGAAGATTGATCAGCTTAAGTACAGCGATCATGATACCAATGACTATGGCAAGTTCCCACAGTTTGACCCAGCTGAATATCTGCACCGTGTCAAGTACCCCGATCATAAGGTCACACTACTGGAAGTGCAAACATGGGCTGCGGTCCTGGACAAAGCTGGCGTACTCAATCTATTTCACATTCCCCATTTTGGATGCGGCATACATGTGACTGTAGTGTCCAAGCAGTTACTAGCCCTGGTGCATGACGGCTACTTATGGATAGGGGACCAGCAAATTCCTATTGACGCCGCCCTCATCCATAGGATCACAGGTTTACCCATGGCAGGACCAGATCTGGGAACCGAGTTTCCGTCCAAACATGACGACACAAAGCTCGCACAAACCATGAAGGAGCGGTTTGGCCTCACGAAGGGGAAACGGGGTTATCATAATTCCGCGATTCGGGAGCAGCCCATTCGGTTTGCAGCTGAACTCTTAGCCTGCAAACTCATAAGGAAATGCAGGCCAACCGAAGTACCTGCCTCGGTTATCAGGATTGCTATGAACTGCGCTGAGGGGTATACTTATAATTGGGCCGGCTATCTTGCCAAGGAGTTTTTGGAGGATTCCCGCGATGCACAAGAAAAAGGTATACCTTTTCATTATTCTTGGCTTATAATCCTTATTGCATTAGTTGGGTGGAAGGAACCCACTAAAGCCCAGTTTGTTGAAATAAACCCTGGCACGCCAGGGGCAGCAAGGTATGCCTCCCTTTGGGTATCCTCAGATAAGGAAACTCAACAGATGACGAACACTGTGTTTGTCTTCTATGCTATGGGCCTTCACTATGAGATAGTGCGAACACCTCGACTTACCAACGAAGTGTTCTCTCAATACGAGGGTGTCGCGCACTTTAGTGCCGACATGCATCATGTTTTCATTCAAGCTCATGCAGATCCTCAACAGCAATGTTTCAAACTACCATATGTAGTCACGGATCCGTCAGATCGTTCAGTTATGGCCAGCCGAATGGCTAAAAGATTTAGGGAAAAAACCCTCTATTCCGGTTCCTCTAGCTACCAATATTGGCGCAGGTACGAGTCAGGCGCAGCAGCAAAGCCCATTGGAAGATAGCGAAGATCCAAGTGATTCGCAGATAAATGACAACGGCCAGGGTGGAGATAGTGAACAGGATGAGCAGGATGAACAGGATGAGGAGTCGGTCAAGACCATAACAGATCCTCCCCCACCAATAAAGCGCAAGTCACCCGAAGTAGCCGAGGTAACCAAGCCACAGTCCCGCAAAAAGGTAAAAGCATCAAAGGATAAAGATATCGAGGACGAAGCCGCTGTCACGATGGATGCACTGGAGCATGCTCTCAAACAGTCTACGACAGCGCTTATTAAAAAATGGTCCGAATTCGCGGAACTACATCTTGCTGGCCTCGCAGGTATTGCAAACAGGGTATCAGAGTTAAAATAGCTAACCACAAAATCAGCACCCAGTACTGCGACAAGCAGCACTATGGCACCCCCGCAGCAGGATATTAGGCAATGGCCACTCAGGGATCCCCAGGGACAGGTATCAAGTGCAATTCTGATGCAGCCTGACATCGATCCTCGACCCCAGACAAATATAACCGCGGAGCTTGATTATACAAAGATGCCTATATCAGAGTTGCACCTCCGTCAGCTTGCGATTACAAAAGAAATCCATACCAGAACCCAAGTATCACAAACCCAACTGGAAGACTCCATCAAGCAAAAAAAAATTTTCACCGCACGCTTAGACGAGATTGCACAACAGAAGAAAGAGGCTGAACAGACAACAACTACGCTAATGCAAGCATTGGATGAGGCATGTCGGAGTCTTTCTGACTACGACATACCGGAAATAGAGGAACCCAAGAAGAAGATTGCTAAGATGAGAGATTATGCCCAGCAATACCGCGGTGAGCTGGAAAGGATGAATATAGCACATCAGCAACAGATTGCAGAACTTCAACTGCGCATTCCCCCTGAGACTCCACCAGAGGTCCGAGAACAGCGCCAGCAGGATATCAAGGCTTCAGCAACAAAAATATCAGACACTGTGGCTAGTGTTGCAAAACTAATGGAAGAAAGCATAGAAGCATGGGCAAACCTGCAGGACCATCCAGATGTAGGGAAAATTCAGGAAACTATCAAGTTGCACCAGGATGAGTTAGATGCAGTCCGAATAGAAATCAAGACACTGCCACCTATGCAGAAGATGACTAAAGTAAAGCGCAGCAAGGAACTTCAACAGGAAATCGAGTCTTCCAGGACGAAGGTGATGATGCTAGAAAATGCGTTACAGCCCCTGGTTGATGAAGCATTAGAATTGACCAATACTGCGGAGAGCCAGCTCAAAATTTTGAAGACCTATGACACTTTCGCGCAGGAAAAAGCTGACACAGACTCTTCTTCAGTATTACAGGAACTGGTGGAAAAGGATAAAGCCACTGATGAGATACTGCATAATCTCACCAGTCGCTTCCAGGCCCTTGCGCAGAAAATTCACCCACCAGAGTCTTCGCAGAGTGTCCCGGGACGGGCCACTAGTGAGTCTTAGGGGCCTGTTGGGGCGCATAATCCATGTTCGGGTAACTCCGCGGTTAATTAGAAAATTTGTAAGCGGAGCTATGGGCCAAGACAGTCTTAGGGGTGTCAGGGTAAGTCAAAACCCTCTTTTTGTAATAAACCCGTGGTTTAAATCCAGGGTTTAGGGTTTTTGGGTGCCCATGGTTTAAGACCATGGTTTTGTAAAATTGCGCAGTATAAATAAGCGCTTGTGTAAAAAGGATAGGTTAGGCTTTTTGATGTAAAGAAAGATAAGGCGAAGTAAGGTTGGTTTTTGTAAGGAAAGGATAAGTCCCAGCTGTGTGCGTGGACGACCTCTACAGCTGTGTGCGTAGAGGGTTTTTGTAAGAAAGGAAAGAAAGACCTGCAGCTGTGTGCGCAGGAGCCTACTGCTGTGTGCGTGGCTGATGAAGGACAGAAGAGATCTGCAGCTGAGTGCGCAGATCAACTGTGGTTTTGAGGAAAGAGGAATAAAACGCAGTTTGTGGACGTAGCCCCTACACTGGGGGTGAACCACGTTATATTTGGTGTCGTGGTTTTATTGTGTTGATTCTGTTTCTGTTATTTTCATGCATTAAACTGAATACATCTGATAACATAAGATCACTGCTAGTAATAAGCTTCGCTGTGAATTCCCCGTAGTGGGTTATGCAAGTGTAGTTTGTTTATTGTGCTGTGAGGTTATATGTGAATGAATGATAAATTTACAAGTGTTGATTAATAATTGTGTTTAAGGGCTAAGGTACAGTAATACCCTTCTCTGCATGCAGAAACCTGATTCTGCGGCACCCCATTGCTGTTTCGGGTGAGATTGCAACCTGCGCGCAGGTTGTTGCCGAAAGGGCCAACACGGTGGGTCTTTTGTTGGTGCGACGCATAAGGATTAACTCAGGTCTGCCCTATTGCCCAACAGCGGACATATTATTTTTTATTTTTTATAAAATTCCCGTGTCAACTCTAAGATGAGCACCAAAGGAGTTACACATCTTCCCATATTAGACTCTAAAATACCCTTGTTCAGGGAAACACGATGGTTTTAATTTATTAATTTTATATTAATATAATTCTAAATATTTTAAATCTAATTTAATATTATTTTTATAATATTTTTTTATTTTTTATAAAGGATGTACGTATCAACTCTAAAAACTCTATTATAAGTATGATAGCACGGAGGAATTACACATTTTCCCTTATTGGGCTGTAAAATGCCCCTTTTTCCTGGAAAATGCCCCTTTTCCCAAAAAATTTGCCCCTTTTTCCCGCAATAAAATAAGGATAATGGGCCAGGCAATCAACAACTTGTGAGTGTTGATAGTAGACATGATATATATGTGTGTGTGTGTGTGTGTGAGTGTGTTTTAGATAGCTTGGATCACGTGGAAAGGAGAGAGATTTTGAATGCCGTGGAGCATTGCTTCCATTGTAGACAGATTTTGAAAACTATGAAAGGGTGCGACTTGAATACGAAAATGAGTGAAGAGAACAGTATTCCTAAGGATTTTCTCAATCCTCTGATGAATGAATTTGTGTACGACCCAGTTAGACTGTCCCTTAGCGGGGACCCTGCTCAGGTGCTCTATAACCACAGGACATTGGAGAAGATATGGGACACCAAGCACAGTGCTGTCAACCCATATAGTCGTCAGCCCTTCGATATCAAGAATTCCATACCGCAGATCGAGCTGAGGCAACAAATGTGACAATGCATCGAAAATAACCGAAGTCTATGCCAATGCCTCGGATTTACTGTGATTCCTGACTATACTAAAGTCTTGAGAGAGACCCAGATGAAAGATCTCTTGAACAATCTGGCTTTCAATTTTGAACGTCCTCCCAAAAGTATAACGGATTTTGCATGTTACTTGTTTGAATTGATCGAGTGTGGGAAAGGGCTAGTGCTCATTGACACTGTTGCTACCTTTCACACACATGGGGGAGAACGTGGCAGAAATATTCAAGCAACTCGATGTGTCCTTGGAGGCAAGTCTCGAGTCAAGGATATCACCTTGCTCTTGACTCCTCCGTTTAGGCTCAACTCCTAACGAGGCCAAGGGGGGTAGACCCTATTAAGTTACTAAGGAAAAATTATTTAGTATGATGATGTTAAACTGAATGAGTTACTCAGGATTTTGAGATTTACCCATAAACAACCATATAGGACAAGATAAAAAAATGAGCGCACGAAAGCACAATGCTGCGACACAATATATATATATATATATATATATATATATATATATATATATATATATATA
>LPNX011106431.1:281551-312307 GCA_001517045.1 Pseudotsuga menziesii | reverse complement strand
TGACCAGATACATCAAAGACCCTATGAGCTGACGATATATAGTGGGATCCACCAACTTGCCCTCGGAAGCATGAAGTTGCTTCCAGTTGGTGATCATAGGTGTACACATCGGCTTGTAGTCCTCCATCCGAAATCTCCTCAGAATATCAGCTGCATACTTCCCCTATCCAAGGAAAATATGCCCAGGCTCCTGCCATACCTCCATCCCCAAATAATAGTGCATCAGTCCAATATCGGTCATCTCGTACTCCGATGCTAGATCTCTCTTGCAATGTGCAATGAGATGCTCAGCACCTGTGATAAAAAGATCATCAACATACAACAGAAGAATGAGCGGGTCTCCCCCAACCACAATGAAGTAAAGGTTGGGATCAGCCTCACTCTTTTGAAATCCCATCGATGTCAGATAAGCATCAATCCTGGAGTACCAAGCTCTGGGAGCTTGCTTTAGTCCGTACAAGGCTTTCTTCAGCCTGCACACATGAGAATCTCTCCCATGAATCTCGAATCCCTGTGGCTGCTCTAAGTAAACCTCCTCCTGCAGAAGACCATTGAGAAATGCGGTCTTCACATCCATCTGGTGGATCTTCCAACCCATCTCTGCTGCTATAGATATCACTGCCCTGATAGAGGAATAACGAGCAACTGGAGCAAAAGTCTCATCATAGTCGACTCCCTCAACCTGTGAGAACCCCCGCGCCACAAACCGAACCTTGTACTTCTCCACACTGCCATCTGCAGCATGCTTTACCTTGTAAAGCCATCTAGAAGTCACAACTGACTTCCCCTCCGGTCTTGGTACTATCTCCCAAGCATCATTCTTCATGATGGAATGGTACTCTTCCATCATGGCATCTCTCCATACCAGATGCTGGGAAGCCTCCTCAAATGTGGATGGCTCAGAGTCACGAAGGCATGCAACAAGAGCCATATCATCCCTATCCGGCACCACACCAAGCCTAACTGGCTCCACTACTGTCTTGATCCTCTCCTGGGGCCTACCAAATGCCTTAGCTTCCTTCAAGGTCTCCTGAAGCCACTTAGGCTTCCTCTTCCTTGAAGGCTGCTCCTCCTCATTTGATGAAGTCCCTGTACCTGAAGGTCCAACACCCCGAGGACCAGTAACGGATGAACCTGTGCCTGCCGATCCTGTAATCTGAGGACTCAAACCTGTACCTGTCCCTGAACCTGTCCCTGAAGTACCAACCACCTGAATCACTGAACCTGTAGATGCTGTGCCCGTATCCTGTGATCCAGTCCCTCCAGAAACCTGTGGACCTGTAAGCTGTATCGAAGAAGCCTGTACCAGCTGAGGTGTGGGAGCTGGTGTCTCCCCCTGCTCTAACTCTCTGGACTTCCTGAAGGCTCTCTCCTCATCAAACTTTACTTCCCGGCGGACAACAACTTTCCGCGAGCAAGGTAAGTAAATCCGATAGGCCTTCGAAGTCTCATCATATCCCACAAAGATGCCTCTCTCTGCAGTGGGATCAAACTTCGTCCTCTTCTCAGAAGGGACGTGAGAGTAAGTCATCGAGCCAAATATACGAAAGTGGCTCACCTCAGGCTTCTTGCCTGAATACATCTCCTCAGGAGTCTTGCTCCCCACTTCCCTGTGAGGACTCCTGTTCTGCAGATAAACTGCAGTACTACATGCCTCAGCCCAAAGAAAGAAAGGTAACCCCTGATCATGGAGCATCGCTCTGGTTGCCCCCACAATCGACCTGTTCTTCCTCTCTGCTACTCCATTCTGCTTAGGAGTATAAGGAACCGTCAGCTGTCTCTGAATGCCCTCCTGACTGCAGAATGCATCGAACTCCTTGGAGGTATACTCACCCCCATTGTCCGATCTCAAGATCCGGATCTTCCTCCCTGACTGCTTCTCCACAAGGGCTTTGAACCCTTGGAAGACTCTCAACACAAGCTCGGACTTCTTGCTTTTCAAGAAGTAGATCCAGGGCTTCCTGGAGTAGTCATCAATAAAGCTGATATAGTACTCAAAGCCTGTCAAAGACCGTGATGACATGGGACCGCAAATATCAATATGAATAAGATCAAGCACCCCGGCAGCTCTCGTGTCACTGCTCGGAAAAACAGTCTTGGTGTACTTTCCCAAAGCACACCCTCTGCACACATCCCCTTGCTCAGTGCTGAAATCTGGTAAACCTGTAACCATGCTCCTCAACAATCTAAGAGCTGGGTGATGAAGGTGGGCCATCCTCCGATGCCAGAGCTCACAAAGCTCACTACTGCTGCTATGTGCTAAGGCACACTGTGGCTGAAACAATAGCTTTTACAACTTTCCACACCTAACTCCAATATCCATGGCACTGGACATGCCTGTGGCCTTGGGATACACCTGTACTCTCCCATCTGAAAAGCACACCCCAAGACCCCTGTCCTCAATAGTGGAAACTGATACAAGGTTCTTTTTCAGCCCAGGGACATACAACACATCCCGCAGAGTCATGGGACTCATAGACTCCCTCTGAAATGTGATGGTCCCCCGACCAACAGCTCTCACAACGGTGTTGTCTCCAAGGACAACCTCCACATCTCTACCTGTGTTAGATAACTCTGAGAACACCTCTCGAGCTCCAGTCATATGGCTCGATGCTCCACTGTTAATGTACCAAGTAGAAGAGGTGGATGGACCCCCCTGATGTCCTGCCAACAAGGAATGCTCACTGTCCATATCCATATCTATGCTGGTGGCTAAAGAGACTCTCTCTCTCTCCATCTGTCCAGCATAAAGGGAAAACTCCCTCTGAAATGCAACACTAAACTCATCAACCTCTGCTGAGGCTACAGTCTGCTGTCCCTTTCCCTTCTTCTTCTTCTTGCTTGGACACTGTGAGGCATAGTGCCCAAACGCCTGATAAGCATAGCACTTGATTTTACTCAAGTCCTTCTTCTGCCCACTTTGCTGCTGCTGCTGGTGCTGTTTGGCCCCACCCTGCTTGGGACCCTTCTTCTTCTTACCCTTGGCTGCCAAAGCCACATCCTCATCATCAGCCCCTCTCTGAGAAGTACTACCCTGTACAAGACCTCTCCTGGTCTCCTCCTGCACAAAGTCATCCCAAAGCCTCTCCCAGTCAGGTAGGTTCTCTCTGCCCACTATAGCTTGCACAAAAGCACCCCAGGACTTTGAAGCCCCATTCACCACGGTGCGGACAAGCTCTGTAGGGGCAACCTTCTCCCCAACCGTTGCAAGTTCATCCCGAACTGCAGAAATCCTAGTAAGGTAAGCTGTGACTCCCTCACCCCCATTCATCTTTATGCTCTTGAGTTTTTCTCTGAGAACCATTTTCCTGTTCTCATTAGAACTCTCATACATGCTGGTTAACGCTGTCCACATCTCATGTGCCCTATCCTTACCCGAAATGTGAGGGATAATGTGGTCTTTAACCGCATCAAGAATAATCCTTCTAGCTCTACAGTCCTGTTTGTTGAAGGCTGAAAGGGCTGTTGCATCAGTAGATGCAGGAATGGTAATAGGATTTGCTGTAGTGTTCCTCACCACATCCGGCCATAGCTCATTCTCTTCAAGTAACAGCAAAATTCTGGCCTTCCACGGCACAAAATTCCCTGTCCCATCCAACCTATCCTCCAATCTAAGTCCTGTAGCCATCTCTTCACCAACCAAACAAAATGCTGCTCACTGACAGAAGTAAAATAATAAAATTTCTGAGTTCTGGAAATTACTGTGTCTGCAAAAATCACTGCTTTCAGCCCCCAAGCTCTGATACCATGTAGAAAATTCTGGGTTTTACTGCTTGCTGGTTTAAATGAACATTTTTGTGTTTTTCACTTTCAGTCGGTTTTGCATTGATTGAAAGTTACTTAAGAAAAATATACTGAACAATTTTAAACACATAGTAAACACTAACAGGCTGGAAAATACATTTGGACAGTCACACCATAAATTTGACTTAGAGATTTTTTGCTAAATAAGCCCTGGAAAAACCCACAAAGGGGAAAACTAGTCAGAGAGAGGAGAGAGTTTATTATTTTCTTCAGCAAAAATCAGACATTAAAATTTACAGTCAAAAATTCCAACTTATCTCAACCCAGATTTTTGACCAGCAGCAGATGGTCTCGATTTCTGTGCATGAACAGTACCTCGATTTCTGAGCCAACCGTACAGTAATAAATGCAGGCCGTACACTCACAAACTGACCTCGATTTCTGTGCAAAAATCGTACAGCATTTAATGCTGGGACGTACCCTCGATTTTTGTGCTGTCCGTACCCTCGAAAACTGTGCAAATTTAATGCTGTCCGTACAGCAATAAATGCAGGCCGTACAGACTTAATCTCCTCGATTTCTGTGCTAGAAAATACCTTGAAACCCGTGCTGTAATAAATGCAACCGTACAGCAACAAACAGGCCGTACTCTACCTCGATTTCTGTGCAAATAAAATGCAGCCGTACAGTAATAAATGCTGGCCGTACTCCTCCTCGATTCCTGTGCATAAACACCTCGATTTCTGTGCCAATATTTATTTCTCCTGTACTCCTCGATTTCTGTGCATTAATTTCCTTGGGAATCGTGCCCTTGCTCACAGTCTCGACCTCTTCTCTCAGCTCTTCTTCCTTCTCATGAAAAATGAAAAGTGAGAGTCTTTTTGCCTCCCTCAGCCTTTTTGTCTAACCCTAAGTAGGTATCTAATCCAACGGTGGAAAAGGATCCAATCCAATGGATGAGATTCAGTGAGAGTAAAAATCCCTTTTATTTAATTCTCATAAATAAAATTACTCACCCACTTAAATTTATCAAAAAGTGACTTTATGTTTCTAAAGTCTCATTAAGTGACATTTAATGTGAGGGTCACCTTTTTCCCTCTTCTAAGTGACTTAGGCAAAATAAAAGTCACCTAGGGAACATCTGCCTAGGTACAAAAACTAACAATAATTGACTGAGGAAATTTGGCTGAGGGTCGCAGCAGCAAGGTTTTGATGCCCTTCCAATTTTTGCAGCAGTCATGTTTTAATCTATGCTGGTTTGATGCCCTAATCTGTCCACAGTTGGAGTTAGGTATTGGATATAAATTGTTTTTAGCAGCAGTATGAGATTCCTTTTGTGGTTTTTGAATGGTTTGTTAAAAGCCCTAAATGAGCAGAACAGTCTCGAGTGCTGAAGCTTCTCTGCAGCCCGAGTTTACGGACAGTAAACAAACTTCTTTAGACAACAGACCCGAGTTTCATAAAGCCCTTCTATAGTCATCAAGCTTGTGGACAAGTTTTGTTTTGCAGTCAAGTTGAAACTCATAGGTATTTTTTGAAGGCATCTACACAAGGTATGTATGGCATTAATATGATGATACATACCTGTGAAGCGTGTTTACAGTATGTAGTGAAGCACATACAATGGTAAATGTCAGTGATGCATATTACTGAAGAATGACATGATGATAACCCTAGCAATAGTAAATACAGTGATGTGAAGATCTGGGTTTACTAATGATGCTTGGATGATGCCCTAGTTACACATACAGTAGCATATACAAGTATGAGGATGATATGTTGATATTGGGATGATGCCCTAACAGTAATGAATTTGTAAAAAGTATTATAATATGTTCAGTGATTTACAATGGCATTCATACAGTAAACTTGTTTTGAAGTATTGACACACATACAACTTAGATCTATTGAATGGACAATACAAATACAGTGATGCAACAGACCTTGAAGACATACATTGTGCACTTTGATGATGTTGACAGAAAAAGCAAGTAACATGATACAGTGACATGTTTTGAAGAAGAGTAAGGCCTTCTACAACAGATCAATACAGCCCAGGTGAGAAGTCTGAAGGACTTTATACAAGGTATGTTGATATCTTCAGTTTGAAATATACGATGATTGATGGTGCATAGTGGAAGTTTAATCAAGATAAACCCTAAACATGTATGTCTGGATGATGACACTGTTTTGATGCCTATCTACTGATGACGATGATGCATGCCATGAGATGATATTTGTTGCTGATGAGGCTTATGCCCTAGTGTGATGAAGTAACTAGTAGTGTTGATGAGCAGACCAAGCAGTGTTACAGTAGAGTTGATGAGCAGCGTTGATGATGAGCAAATATGATGAGCAGAGTTGATGAGCAGCAGATTGATGACAATCAGAGATTTGCACCAAGCTTGCAAGTAGTGACTTGCACTTGAGGATTGGACTCCTCAAACCTTCTTAGGTGGAACTAAGAAAACCAGGTTGGGTCCTGTTACAGAGTTGGTGCTCTTCTTATCAGTTGGTGCTGATTGTAATCGAGAAGATTGTTGCCTTTCATGTACAATAAATAGATCAAATTACAATTATTCTTGTGTCTCTTTGATGTGATGTTTATGCTTATGACTTATGGTTAACTTAGCAGATGCATATGATTATGTGATTAATGCTTGATATATTTTGATTGAATAAAAGAAGGTAAAAAGTTTATAAATTGCTCTCACACTTATTCCACCCCCCTCTCAGTGTGGCCATTGTGTCCAACAATTGGTATCAGAACAGGCTTTCGTCATAAGCCTTGCAAGCTTGAAGGAGATCCGGAGACACAATGGAAGAAAAAGTAGAGTCATCAAGCAATGACGTGCATGTAGTTGATGTTACAGACTATTTCGATTGGAGGAGCAAGATGAAGGCATATGTGAAAAAGTTTGGCGTTTGGGAGATTGTGATCAATCCATCCGCTCCATCAAACAAGAAGGGCAAATTAGCTGCACAAAAGGAAGCAAAGAAGGACAATACTACAGCAAGTTTCTCATGGATGGACTTCCTAGCTCAGTGAAGGAAAGTGTAGGGGATAAATCGAGGAAGTTTTGCTGGGTTTTCTCCCCCATGAGGATTTCCCAGGATAAATCTCTGTGTTCTTTTGTGGCTGTGTTTGTCTTTCTTTCAATGATCCTCTGCTTATGGTTATGATGCTAAAATTTTTAAGATCTTTTATAAGCATCAAAATTCTAACACACATATCACACTTTTTTTAAGGCCTGATGCTGAATGCTTTTCACAGCCCATGGATTCTAGTATGGTCACCACCAAGCTCTCTTACAAATGCAAAACTGAATACAACAAATTTTTGTAGCATAGTTTTAGTGCCAATGCCGTAGCATAATGTTACCTTCAAAATGCTGCTAGTGTCTAACAGCATGCCGTAGTGCTGCTGTTGAATAGTGTTTAATGGGCTGCTATCATTTCCCTTTGGATATTCTGTGTGGTTCCAACAACCAGTATCATTACTCCCTTTAACACTTGATTACATGAGGCTGCAATTATGCTTTTCTTGCTCACTCGTTTTTCCAGCTTTTTGGCAGAGAATATTGACATAAATGATCTTCATCTAGAACATTACTTCAAACTTATTTAGCACCTAGCTTTTTCTTGCAACTTCAAGACTCATATGGCCTCTTTTGTGAAGACTTAGGAACCATTAAGAATATCAACCAAATCACAACGAGACCTCAACAATCAGGTTGCTGAAAAGAAAATCCTCCAAATACTTAAAATGCAAATGCGTTTTAGGGGGTAACTCTTGGATCCAACATGGGGACGTGCTCTGAAGAGTGCATGAGAACTCCAGCATCTCTGCTGTACCTGTTAAGAAAAGGCCATGAAAAACAAGTAAAACATGTGGCAGGATTGCCAACATCCACATCCCGAAACTTCACATACAATCGAAAATCTTCAAAATTGGCTGTACATAGGAAAATGGCATAAGCCAAGGATGCCAAATGACATAACTGAAATCCAATATTCACATGTTGAGCGTATTCTTCCCATTCTATTGCTATCAAGAGCTTATTCATCCTACCCTACTAATATAGAAAAGTGAACATGCTAGGTGAAATAAAAAAGTTCAATGCAACCATCAAACGATCTCTTTTATTGTAGAATTCTTAAAATACCTTTTATCATTAAGCTTCTCAATTTCCAATGTAGGCTTCAAAATTATAACAAACTACTACCATAAATGTTAGTGAGTAGCATTAAAGGTCGTGTCCACTATGTGGACATTTGGGCCAGCTTTAACTGTCAGATAAGTTAATTTAACTACCAGGTTGGTTAGTTTATCACTTTTCTTTTGTCCCTTTTCCAGTTTGTATATAACCCCTGGATATTTTGCATTTTAGGAAGTCCGTGTGCGATTTGCTGGTTTTGGGGCAGAGGAGGATGAGTGGGTCAATGTCAGAAAGGCTGTTCGTTTACGTTCTCTTCCTTGCGAAGCAACAGATTGTGTGGCTGTTAAGCCAGGAGACCTCATACTTTGTTTTCGGGTATCATTTTATTTGCATTACCAATGTTTCTTTTGCCTCACCATTCTCTGGTTTCAGGGTTATTCTCTGCATTACCTGATTTGACTGACCCCTATAACGTTTTGGATTTTAAGATTTGCCTCACCTCTCTCTGAAATTATGTCAGGAGGGCAAGGAGCAGGCAATCTACTTTGATGCCCATGTCTTGGATGTCCAACGAAAGCGCCATGATGTACGGGGGTGTCGTTGCAGGTTTTTAATTCAGTATGACCATGATCAGACTGAGGTGTATACTCATTTTGCACTGAAAATTTAGCTTGATTTTGCATAGGACATGGCTATTTTGGTTTACGTCATTTCTAATTTAAGGAATATTGAATGTGAAGAGATTTTGTTTCAAATTGCAGGAAAGAGTGCCCTTGCGAAGAGTTTATCGCCGTCCAGAGGGCTCTTTTTCTTGGGAGTTTGCAGAAAATGTTTAGCTAGTGAGATTGTCAGCATCCAGAAATGTTATCATACATGCTTTGATGGTTATCTTACTGAGTTGGACCAATGATATCTTTTAGGTTTAAGGATGTTACAACCCCTCTTGTAACCCCTTCTGAATAAGCAACTATTAAAGTTCTCTTCTCTCAGATAGGTACAGAAAATCAGTTAGGGTAGAGTGTGGGTACTTGTTCTCAGCTGGCAGGTACATGAAGGATTTATGGAGCTATTGCTTGTCAAATTTGCTACTGTTTTTCATTCTAGAATCTTCACAGATAATGTAACATCCTTTATTTTTATGGGGATTACATGCCCCATGTGTAATATTTCATCAGTGGAGCTTATAAGATGACTTCATCTCACAGATCACTTGAATTTTATGGGCATGTTCCATAAATTTGCATTCATTGTTAAAGGGATGCTGACTTTCCTAATCTGAACTTGTTATTATATAACTCATTGAATTTTGGTTGAGGCTTTGAGGCTGTGTCATCTGTCTAAAAAAAAGTTTTTTTCTCATTATTGCGGCAATGATTTCTTAATATGATTTTGTTTGAGACCTTTATCAACATTGTCGAATTTGTTAGAACTGGCAAGTGACAGAAGATGATGATGTTGACTGCAAATTTTAAAGGATTTTTGTATACGAATTACATATGCGAATGAAACGTGGAAATATTGTTAGAGGACCGTGGTGCCTCTGATAATGTACTTTTAGAGATGAGGAAAAAATCAAACTATAATGATTTAAATTTTTGTTCAAGGCATTTGCCTTACTTACCCACTGATGTTTGTGGCTGAAGTTTACCCATCTTGACAGTGATTTGTTGGTAATCTTGTCCTGGCTTTTAGTTTCAAGTAACCAAGGATTCATTAATGAAAGAGCATAGAAAACATGCAGTATTAAGACTGTTCTGGTGATCAGCGTGCAGAGGTATTAAAGATGGGAGAAATTGGTCATCAATGAGAATCATGCTTCAGCAAGTGATGCTTCCCTGGAGTGTTTGAAATCAAAAACAGATAAAATTAATTTTACATGCTTTGATTTGCTGGTTGTATTTTGTCCTTTGGGTTCACTGTTATAAAGATTAACTTTATAATTATAGCTATGATTAAAAACGAGGATTCAATTTTTGAAAATACTAATTTTGATAACAAAGCTGTTTCTTCCCGACAGTCAGGAATCTAAAAGCATACCAGATATCAGTTTTCTGGTGTGTTTTTAAGCTTCGACTTATTGTTACCCACAAATTTTGTTCCTCACCTGTTGTAGTAGTTAGATTTAAGAGGAATTTGCATGCTAAGATCAATTTACAGGAACCAAATTTAATTTTTGAGTTCCATCTTAAATAATTTCACTTTTTAGTTTTGAGGTTTTTGAGGAATTACAGGGTCATGCTATTTTTTATTAATTCATTTTTTTCTTCTTTAAATTTTTAATTAAGTGGACACTTCTGGCCAACACAAGAAAGCAACACTTTGTAGGAGTTTTTTTTATAATGAAGGTACTATGTTTCATATCCTATGACAGCTATCCTTCGATGAAGCGACCTTAACTAGGGCTATCTATTCCACCAAAGTCACCTAGGACTTGTGCCTAGCCCCACTGGCAGTACACCACCCACTTATGTAGGTGTTTCAAGTTTCAACATTGGTGGGGGTATTAACAACATGCTTGCTTTACCAACTAACCAAGCCCCCAAAGTTATGCACAAATCCTTTCTCATGTTAATCCAAACCATTGTTTTCTGATTCATATTTCAAATCTACCTAACCAAGGTGAGTGCAAGTATTGTGTAGACAATACGTATTGTACAAGATCCTGTTGGTATGCTAAACAAGACCTAACCCTGGATTTCCTGACTATAGTAAACGCCTCTTTAGAAGAATGTCTTGGCAAACAATTTGTTGCACTATGGTGAGACAGTTGGTGATGGTTTATGATCGTGGAAAGATAATATTTTGCACTTTTGTTTTGTGGGGAACATTTTGCTTTAAGGACACAAATAGGAGATGATAAGAAGATTGAGCTCTGCTGTTTGAAGACTTTTTTGCTTTTTACTTCTTGTAGTGAGCAAACATGAAAAGTCATGATTGTCAATTGTCTAAGAGAGATATTCAAGAAAGGAAGAGCAAGTGACATATTGTCAATTGTCTGAGAGAGATATTCAAGAAAGGAAGAGCAAGTGACATGTTAAAGACCAGCACTATTTGCGTTAGGCTTATAAAGAGATACACCGTGCTTCAAATCAATGAAATTAAAGATTCCAGGATAGAGAGTGCAAACAACACTGTATGCTTACATATTTTGCACATATATATGAAATGACTTACCATTGAAGGGCTTATTGATATTGTTTTTATGAAAGAATTTTTTATATAACCTTTTTGACAAATTCAAAACAAGTTTAATCTGCTGTTGAAATTTATATAAACTTTACCTTTGTGCACCTATTCAAGAGGATGCATATGGCAATAGAAGTGATACAAACAATTTATTAAAAGTTTCATGTGGGCTTTGTTGGAAGAAACTTCAAGTTCCATTATTGTGTAATGTGGGACCGCTATCTGTGTTAATGTGTCAAACATGTAATCTATGTGACTAGTTAGGTGGTTATAACTTAGGATTGTTATAAATATGTAATATGTGATGATAGAGAGGAGTATTACTGTTGTAACATCATTTGTTAAAATGCCTTATATTCTCCTCACTTCCATGTTTCTTCTCTATGTAAAATATGTAATGTAGTTTAGCGAGTTAAAGATATTTTAATTTACAAATTGGTAACATGAGAGGAAAAAATATTTTGAAGGTGAAAAATATTGGTTTGAAGGTGAGATAGAAGCTGCTCACATTGGGGCACTAAGCGACACAATAGGAAACAATGTTCTCCAATTACACACCATAGTCGAACATACCATAAGAAAGGGAGTTTTCATAAATCAAAGAATTTGAAAACACCAATGTTGTCTAGTGCTATACAGGAATTTGAAGAATTTGCATGTCCAAATCAAGAATCAAATGAGGTTAGGGGAGGAATTTTATAGATGCCTCAACTATTAAAACAAAAGCATGAATTCTGTCACAAATTTCGTTGTAGAGTACTCAACAATAAGTTTTGAAGGTTGTTAGAAACTTGCTCTAACCTGCTTACTTTAGGAGTTAGTCACACAATTGTATATGGCCATATCTTGGAAATATGGCTGATTAAGTTAATGTTCATTGATTAATGTAAGTAGGGCCTCTTTATTAATTAAGACCCATTAGGAAGTTCTATTTGTTAATTATTTGGCCATGTCTAGAAGTTAAGGTTGTGGATTTGAGAAGCCTATTTAAAGATATGCAGAGCTATGTAGAGTTTTGTTGAGTAATATTGTAATAAAACTTTGCTCAAGTGAAAGGCCGCCCTACCTCAAGAGGCATGTAAACAGTGCTTCCATTAGTTTTTTCTTAATATAAAGCTCACATTCTTCCATCCTTTTCTTTCAATTGTATGATATCTCTTGTTTTGCTCTATAATTTCAGTTTATTGCATCTTAACCTTTGTATATCTTTTGTTGTTAGTTACAAGGCTAAAGACCACCGCAAGAGGTATCAAAGCCACCTTATTGAGTCATCAAACTTGCAATATTTTATAGTTTTTTTAAAGCTAGAGATGTGTTATGACATCTTTAGATAATCGTAGAGATCTATCATTTAGTGGGAAAACCTATAGTTGGGGGAGCACTACATGCAACAAATACAGTTGGTACTAGTCACATTGTACGCTTGGTGCAATTGTTGGACACTATTGTAATTTTGGTTGGTAACAACAACACGCATAATTACTTTCCCAGACTCTAGGGTATATCATAAGCCCCCCTAATTCACCTAAAACTAGCTAGCGATAGTCTTGTTTCTATAATGGCACCAATCACAACACTTTGGAAGATACTCTCGAGTACTTGGGTAGTTGGGTAGTGCGACTAAGGGCTCGACTGAGTCTTCTTAGTTAACAACTTAAGAGATTGGGTCAAGTACTATTGTTGGACCCTACAAGTATATTATAAGAAAGTTATAGCACATGGCAATCCTTTGTCTTCAAAACCCTAGAAAAACTAGAAACCTTTATCTTTATAACTTGTTTGTGAATTTTTTTCATTTTGTTTGAGCAACAATCAGATTCAGTGTGGGTGTCCATGAGAAATTCCTACATTTTTGAATCTAGCGAGAATTTGAGAATTCTGTCAGTGTAGTAACATTCAACCAAGAGTAATAGTTGCATCGACGTAGTCATCGAGGTTTCAAAAGCTCTTATTCGTGACATACCTCGTTGGAATCCTTGCGTCGTGTCGAGTGTTTTGATATATATATATATATATATATATATATATATATATATATATATATATATCATAACCATTTTTGGGTGTTCCTAGAAACCCTTATTTGTGATGTAACTCAACTGATTCCTTACATTGTGTTGATCATTTTGATATATATCTCTTATAATCTTGTTTTGGTGGACCCAACCCTTATTCCTCTGTAGTTCATACTTTCCGCTCCCAAGATTCACACTCATAACTAGGCCAACATAGAGAATACTAGCCGGAATCCACCTCGACCAAATCACAAGCAACCCACTTTGCTTCTCGACCTTCAAACCTTGGCCTTTTTACTTATGAAACTCCACTAATGGTTGACCACCCAAGACCAGAAGCTCACCAACCAGGACATTTTGCTCACTGTTATTGCCCAACATTATGAATATGCTCCATCATTTGACACTCTAAACCATGAAGATATGGTCACTGAAGATCATGGCTCTCACTCTCTATTCTTGAAAAACTAGCCACACTCCTTTGAGGATAAAACTTCATGGCATCACTTTTTGAAGATTGACATGCAAATTTGATGGTTCCAACCCCTTGGGTTGGGTGACCCGAATGGAACATCATTTTTCTCTCCATGGCATTAAAGAGGATCTTCAAAAGTTGAAAATTGGGATTTTATATTTAGATTCTAAACAACGGCAATGGTGGCAATGGGGTACCAGAAATTGTTATGTCCCTTGGAGCCAATTTGTGAAGATCCTTCATGGGCGTTTTGGCCGTGACACTCAATATTTGGGTAGGTTGATCAAATTGCACCAAACTGACTCTATTCTAGTCTATATCATAGTGTTTGACAAGTTGCCCTTTTGCATAAGAAGGCCTATTTGATTTTTTTTTTCAAGAATGTTTCATTAGTGGCTTCAAGGAGGCAATTTGTGACCATGTCCTTATGCAATGTGTCTCCACTTGGTTGGAATCTTATGATAGAGCTTGCAAATTTAAATTGGCGATCAATGACCAACCCAAGTTCCCTTTGTTTCCCACTCGCAACATGTCTCCCATGGCTTCTCCTCCCAGCACCTCCACCAACCCAATGCTCTGAATCGATAAGTTGACCTGGAATGCCATGGCTGAGTGTCAACACTTAGGCCTTTGCTATAGCTGTGATAAAAACCCCATCTCCAATTTCCAAATTATGATAGTCAATGGGGGTACAAAGAAATATGGTGGTTGTCAAAATGTCAAGCTCAAAATGGGCATACCATTTCAAAAACCATATGTTTTCTATTGACATGGGTGGTTGTGATATAGTTTTGGGGGTCGAATGGCTTAGGACCACAGGTCATGTCACAATGGATTTCAGGGTACTCTCTCTTAGCTTTACTCAAGCTGAGCACATAGATCACCTCCATTGAATTACACCTGGTTCTTTGGAAATTATTCCATCTTGTTGTATGGCAAAATTGTTGGAAAAAAACCACTTTGATGTTATTGCTTAGTTCTATGTTCTCCAGGTTATGGAAACACCCGCATCAGATATTCACCTTGACTTGCAACATGTTCTCTCCCAATATCAACAGGTTTTTGAGGCATGCCATGGCTTACCTCCATCATGTGGGGAACATGACCATTGCATTACTTTAATTCTAGGCACTCAATCCTCCATTGTCTTCCCTTACTACCGCCCCTTTGCATAGAATAATGAAATTGAAAAATTCATTTAGGAATCATTGGAATTTGATGTTACTTCTCTTAACACAAGTCCAAATTCCTCGCTAGTGGTTATGGTCCTAAAAATGAAAGGTGGTTGGCGCATGTGTCCTCATTTTCAAGCTCAAAATATTAACCATAAAAGATAAGTGGGCCTATTCTTGTCATTGATGATTCTTAGATGAGTTGCATGGAGCCATATTCTTCACAAAACTTGGCCTTTGTTTAGGCTAACATCAAATTATAATAAGAGGTGGATTTACCCAAAAATTGTTTTTTGCACTCATGAGGGTCATTATGAGTTCTTGGTCATGCCCTTCAACCTTTGCAATGCCCCCTCCACTTTTAGATCCTTAAAAATAAAATTTTGTGTTCCTTCCTCCACTATTTTATCTTGGTTTTCTTTGATGATATTTTGGTCTAAAACCCCAGAAGGGAAAGCCACCTTTAACATGTTCGTTTTGTGCAATTACAGGACCAACCATTATTTGTGAAACACTCAATATGTGCTTTTGGGGTGACTAAGGTTGAATACTTAGGTCATATTGCGAGTCAGTACGAGGTAACAGTGGATCCCAAAAAAGTGGAAGCTTTGAATGACTGGCCCCGCCTCAAAAATTTCAAGAGCTTAAGATGGTTCCTTGGACTTATTGGCTACTATCGTAAGTTTGTTCCAAACTATGGGAAGGTTGCAATTCCTCTTACTGCATTGTAAAAAAAATTGCCTTATCCTAGAATGAGGCATTGACACATTCATTGTCAACACTAAAGGAGGCTATTAGTACTGCACCCGTGTTAACCATGTCATATTTCACTAAAACATTCATCTTAGAATGTGATGCCTCGGGCTGCGACTTGGGAGCCATCTCATTGCAAGGACACTCATTAATCAACTTTGTGGTTATAACTTGGGCAAATCTACCTATGAAAAAGAAATGATGCCTATCCTTCATGTAGTTGACACATGTAGACCATATTTAATAGGTTGGTGTTTCCAAATCAAGATTGACCATCATAGTCTCAAGAATTTCCTAAAACAATGATTATCCTCACTCGAGCAACACAAATGGGTCACTAAGCTGTTGGGTTATGATTATGAAATCATATATAAGAAGGGTTGCAAGAATGTGGTGGTAGATGCTTAGTCTAGGCAATTTGAAGAGGGGTGTTCACTCTTGGAAATCCCATGATAGTTTGATGAATCACAACATGAATGGTTGGCATAGGACACGGTTAAACACCTCATCAAAATCTACAAGAAGACTTGAACCCCCCACTTGGGTATACATAGAACCATGATATTTTGGGGTAGAACGGGTGCATCTTTCTCACCTTGGATTTTACCTTGAAACCATGAATCTTAAAGGAATTACGTTCATTCCCCACAACAACCCACTTATGATTTTATGATTTCATAAAACTTGTGAAAGAATAAGTGCTCTTTCTTTTGGAAAGGAATGAAATATGGTATCCACGACTTTGTTGCAGCTTGCAACACTTACTAATGACACAAAGGAGAAATAATGAAGTCACTAAGTGCTTTGCATCCACTTCCCATATATATGGATATACATCTCTTTAGATGTCATTGGGAAATCGATCATATGACCAGATATGTCCACTTCTGTATTGTACTACCAACTTTTATATCCTCACTAATGACATAAATATTCATGGAACAAATTTTTAAGCTCCATGACATGCCCACTTCTATTGTCTCTAATCGTGACCCCATTTTTACTAGCAAGTTTTGGTAGGAGTTATTTGAACCTTGGGGCACTCAATTGAATCTCAACACAACATATCACCCCAAACGAATGGTCAAATGAAAGCGGCCACTAAATGCTTGGAAACCTACTTAGAATGATTTGCATCAAACAAGCCACATTGCTGGATTAATGGCCCCCTTTGGTTAAATGGTAGCATAATACCACCTATTGTGGCTCCACAAAGATGACACCGTATGAGTAATGTATGGCCATAAACCCTTATGAATGGTTTCCTATCTACCAAGTACCTATCGAGTTTAAGTAGTGGACAACTCACTCCACACCAGAGCAAACATTCACCACATCCTTAAAGACAATATGGTTATGGCTCAAAATAGAATGAAACAACATGATGATCAATATCACTACGAGCGCTCCTTTGAATTTGAGGGTTAGTTATTTATGTTTGACTACACATGATGTAACACCGAATCCATGTGTTATGGAAGAATCCGTATCCATATAAAGAAGAGATCCATCTTCATAATAAATAGTACATATTGAATAAAATGATTGATGATATTTTACAATTGAAAGTCTATCTTTAAATATGGCTTAGGCACCTATTGGGAGGGGTTGTGTCCTCTTTACGATAATAGCAATTATTAGTTGAATATTAATTTATATATTGTTTGTGTATTATGTATTTATTATTATGATTATTATTATTATTATTTATGTAACATTGCCCTTCCCTTAAGGGCAACTTTGTCCTCAAAGCTAAGAGTGTTGATGCTCTCTTATTATGGGTTGTGTTTGAAGTGATGACTCAAACACTGCAATCTTGGATCGATTTCGTTCTATGGACATGATTTTGGAACATGTTTTGCAATCCCTTCTGCTTAAGTGGTGAATTTTTGAAACAATACAACTTGTACTTATTGGTTTTCCATGTCGTCTTTTGGATTCCATTGATGAAGAATTGTCGATCTTCACTTCCACTTTTTGCAATTCCTAAACATGTGGATGCAATAACTATTATGTCATTTGGTTCGATGGCAATCTTGCTTGCTCCAACCTAGGGTTTGTTCTCTCCTCTAAACGTCGCCACTCCGGTGCCTCCTTTTCACCCTCCTCTCCTCCCAAAAACACCACCCCATTTGGTTCGATGGCAATCTTGCTTGCTCCAACCTAGGGTTTGTTCTCTCCTCTAAACGTCGCCACTCCGGTGCCTCCTTTTCACCCTCCTCTCCTCCCAAAAACACCACCCCACCACTCCTACCATGCACCCAAGCTTCCTGCACACAGGGTTCTCACGCCAACCCACCTCCTCCACACAATCCTCATCACTCTGCCCACTCTCTCCCATTTCCCCCACTACAACTCACGTTCATCCATCATTGCACCTCCCCAGCATAGATCCCATCCACGTGCATCCTTACACCTGTGATCACCTCCCATCCACAATCCATCGTTGTGCTTCCTTGCACACACCTCCACTGTTGTGCCACGCCTCGTCTCCCTTCAAACTCCTCTAACTCACCCACACTAGCCCTCCAATACTCCACATCATTGCCCTCATCGCTCCCCATCCGTGTCTACATACCTTCACGCCCTCTACCTCATTGTTACGCGTTCCTCCATCACCCTCAACACTCACGTCGTTGTCGTTGGGGTTTGTAACCCAAGAATAACATGGACTGCTCTAGAGAGCTTACATTGCTTCTTTGCTTACATCATTTCACAACCTATTCGGCTTGCATTGTCTTTTTGAACAAAAGCGTTCTGCATACATATTTTACAAAAACGTTCTACAAATAGAGGAAGGACTTAATGTTTTGTAAACATCCCGTAGTTACATATGTTTCCCTCTTTGCAGCAAAGAAAGTGGCAACTTGGGTTGTCTTCTGTGCTCATCACATCGACTGCTTGTTTTCCTCAAAAAAACCTTGTTTTGAACTCTGCGCATTCATCACTTGAAACTGATCAAGAATAACCCTGCCAATCTTCATTTCATACTGTATTATAGAACAATAAGGTTTCTCCTTCATCGACGACTTCGCCTTCAATGATCCTCGGCTATATGGCGAGAGCCTGTTTAGACAACATATTAGCTTCTGTGTTGTATTCTTTGTAGATGTGATTGAAAATGATTACTTCAAAGGATGGCTGTAATGTGTGAATTGCTCTTAGCAAATTTTGGAAATGAGGAGCTCTTATGTTGTTCTTCCTTGATGCCCAATCTATAATCGTTTTAGAGTCTCCATAGATATGCACTCTTGCTAGATGTTTGTCCTTTGCTATCTTCAAAGTATCCCAGAGTGCTGAGAGCTCGACTTTGTTGTTAGTTGCTCTTCCCAGGCCTAGTTTGAAAGAAATTTTCTTTGTTTCATTTAAAAAGATCACACTTCCTGCCCCTCCGATGGGAGGATCACCTTGACTGGCACCATCAAAGAAAGCCCACTGATGACTTTTGTCAAACACAGGAGTTGTAATAGCTCTTGATTTTCCAAATTTGGGGGAAGATTCGTGTTCTTGTGCTTTCTGCACCAACAAAGCTGAAGAGATATCAATGGGAGTCCAAAGATTCTTGGAAATTGCTCTATTTTGTGCCTCCCATATTGTGTATACAAAGAGCACAAGAAAAACATTAAACTCACATACTGCTTTGTTGTTCCACCAATCTTTAGTTTTCTGCTCCCAGGATCCTTCCATGTTGATCATAATTTCTTGAGAGATGGCCCTTGATGCATCAGTCCACACTTGAACTACACATGGACATGATCCAAAGAGATGAGAGGTGAGTTCTTCCCCTTTTTTGCATAAAATGCAGAAACCTAGGCCTTGAAAGCCCCTTTTCCTCAAGTTTTCCTAAGTCAAAAGTCTGTTGTTTATTTCCAGCCAGAATGTGAGAATGGTTTTCAAAGGACTGTTTAAATCCCAAAGTCCTTGCCACCACCATAATTTTTCTCCTTCAAACTGCTCCAATATTGCCACGTCATACCCCTTTTTAGCTGTGTAGTCTCCATCTATTGCATTCCTTGTCCAAATTAGTTTATCTTATACGTCTTCATTAAGGATAATGAAATTTAGATCCAGCAGGTTAATGTAATTATTCCAACATTCAGCATCATCTCCCTCCAGATGTAGCTCTATAGCACCCTTCCACCTTGTTCTACCTACCTGGGGATGCCGTTGAATTTGGACATCCGCGAGTTTGAAGCACCTTTTCTCACTTAGCTTGTCCAGGACCAATATGGGAAGCCTGAAGTCCTCCCCTGCACCAGCCCACGGGTCTAGCCCTAACCTAACAATTCTCCCATTCCCTATTTCCTAGGTTGTCCAATTACCAATGAGTGGAAACGCCAACACCATAGCTTTCCATCTCACATACCCATTTTTGAAAGACTTGTTAGGGATTCTAATCCAATCAATTATGTATTTATTATTATGATTATTATTATTATTTATATAACATTTCCCTTCCCTTAAGGGCAACTTTGTCCTCAAAGCTAAGAGTGTTGATGCTCTCTTATTATGGATTGTGTTTGAAGTGATGACTCGAACACTGCAATCTTGGATCGATTTCGTTCTATGGACATGATTTTGGAACATGTTTTGTAATCCCTTCTGCTTAAGTGGCGAGTTTTTGAAACAATACAACTTGTACTTACTGGTTTTCCATGTTGTCTTTTGGATTCCATTGATGAAGAATTGTGGATCTTCAGTTCCACTTTTTTCAATTCCTAAACATGTGGATGCAATAACTATTATTTCATTTGGTTCGATAGCAATCTCGCTTACTCCAACCTAGGGTTTGTTCTCTCCTCTAAACGTTGCCACTCCTGTGCCTCCTTTTCACCCTCCTCTCCTCCCAAAAACACCACCCCACCACTCCTCCTGCACACCCAAGCTTCCTGCACACAAGGTTATCACACCAACCCACCTCCTCTACACAATCCTCATCACTCTGCCCACTCTCTCCCATTTCCCCCACTACAACTCGCGTTCGTCCATTGTTGCACCTCCCCAGCATGGATCCCATCCACGCGCATCCTTACACCTATGATCACCTCCCATCCACAATCCATCGTTGCACTACCTTGCACACCTCCACTGTTGCGCCACGCCTCGTCTCCCTTCAAACTCCTCTAACTCACCCATGCTATCCCTGCAATACTCCACATCATTGCCTCGTCGCTCCCCATCCGTGTTTGCATACCTTCACGCCCTCTACCTCATTGTTACGCGTTCCTCCATCACCCTCAACACTCATGTCGTCGTCGTTGGGTTTGTAACCAAGATATATCCTCTTCATATATATATATATATATATATTATTACTAATAATACTTATTATTATATATTTAAAAGCCCTAGTTTCCCATTTTCCTCTATACAACAAACAAAATATTCAATTATAATAGTATTATTATAATATATATATTTTTTTAAACCCTTATTCAATTTCAAAACAAAAAAATATAATATCATTATTTTAAAACAATAATTATTATTATAATTTTTTGATATCCCATCTTCATACATTTAAAAACTATATATACTATTAAAACTATATAATAATACTGATTTATTATTTTACAATAATAATTATTTTTGGAGTTGCTATTTTGAAAGGAAAATATTTTGGAAAAAGGGAAGAGAAGAAATTCCAAAAGGTCAAAGAAGATATTAAAAAGAGTGGAAATCAAGTCTAGAAAGATATTGAAAAATCATTGAAGCCAATTGTGGAACTGTTGAAGAAATTATGGATTCCATATATAAATTCAAAATTTGGGCCAAGTGTCCTTATCATGAAATGGAATTCCAATATCCAACATTTTTTAAGAATGACAATCGCTCCTGTCCAATATGTGGTAAATGTTTTATTATGAAAGATGAACAAAGTAACTCACAGTTGCAAGCACAAAAACTTGAAAGAGAATTAGGATACCACAAGGAAAGCAATGAAAAATTACAATTTTAAAATGACAAAGATAATTATATTAATGATTTAATAATACCAAATTGAAAGATCGCATTCGAGAGTCCACTAAACAAACTAAGGAATATGAAATTGCGAGAAACAAATTCGATAAGGACATACAAGAGCGAGATGAAGAGATCTCTTGTCTAAGAGATCATAATCCGAAATCGCTGCTTCAAATCAAGAAGATGAAGGATAAAAGACAATGCAATCAAAAGTTATAAGAGAACATTCAAGATCTCCAACAAAAATTATTGGGAAAAGATGAAGAAAATTCCTCCCTTAAGAAGTTTAATCAGGAACTAGAGGAACAAATTGAGAAGTTAAAAGAGGACAAACAGTCCCAAGACGAAAGGTTTGAGAAGATTCAAAATAATAATAATCTATTAGAGAACAAATTAGTTCAAATCCAGAAGGAAGCATCCAGACTCTCCAGAAAACAAATTCTAGTTGAGGAAGAAGAAACAAATACAAATTTGGTCCCCGCCATAGTTCAAAAGGAAGTAAATCCAACAGAAAAAAAAACAAGAATAAATCCTTATCGACACCCAAATTACAAAATCATTTTGACCAACGACAGGGTGAAAATGAACATAAACAAAATAGTTATAATTTCAGAAACAAAATAACACAAAATATGCAACCTAAGTAGAAAATAGGAAGATTTGTCCATCAAGAAGATCAAGAATCATCTCCAATGAAGATAGATCTCAGATGGACCACATCACAAACAATGCGGGCTTTTTTCTTTCGAATTCGTAACTCGTATCATCTCATTTCGTCAAGTGTCGCAAGTACCAAAAGAAAGGACCAAGAGATGACATTACAAGCAAGAAATCAGATGTAAGCCTTGTCTTCAATAAGCTTTGAGGACAAAGCTCCCTTTAAGGGAAAGATAATGTTATATAAAATTTTATAACATAACATAAATTAAGAATAATAAATATTAATATTAATGATTAATATTAATAATTAATTACTATTAAATAAGAAATAAACAATTAAATAATTATGAAAAGTCAAAAGACATTACTAATATTGAAAATGTGCAAAATGACTTATAAAACCCAAGGCAATGTGATTTTAAAATAGATCATATATTAACAATTTATATTTTATTATTTATCCATTCATGGATTATTTGGCGTATTTATGCTGGTTATTTTTGTAAGAAACAACTTTTTTTGTTTCACATGATATTTCCAATAGACGAAACACCTTGAGCAACCGCTCACACAAACACACTGATGTTTTTACGTGGTTTAAACCTTCAAGATAGAAACACTCCATAGCCTTAGCCAAATAGCTTCTTGAGAAAATATTATTATGCAAAAGAAAGAATGTTACAAATGAGCTTCTCATAATCAATCAACGAGCAAACGACCCTCCATGCTCTTTAATAGAGATCATGGACCAATCGGGTTTTAAGCCACATATCAATGCTAGTTAATATTTAGGAGAAGATGAATTGTCAGATCACTCTATGTCAAGAACATATTGTGACCATTGGATTACATATTTACAAATGCATACTAAAGAGACACACTTTACTTACGAATATATTATAACAAGTTGATCTTATCTAACTCCTAAGTGTCTAAATATCCTAACACCCTCCCTTAAGAACAAATTGGGATATGATTAAAGGATTTACAAAAGCGACACTATTAGGAGAAGGGAGGAGGCATTCGATCTTATCCCCCCTTAATGACAAATTCTTGAACTCCTAACATAGATTGACGTTTAGAACACTTTGATTATGTAAGAGACTTTGTGAAGATGTCTACAACTTGATCATCTGTAGGGAAAACGAGCACTTCAAGACCGTGGTAATGATCAATATTTATGCTAAAGTGCATATGTAGCTCAATGTGTTTGTTGTGTTGACGTTGAAATGGAACTTTTGACAGATTGATTGCACTTTGATTGTTGCACCAAAGGGGAGTTGGGTGTTGGTGCATGAATCCAAACTTTGAAAATATATGTTGAAACCAAAAAGATTCTTGACTAGCATTAACTACAACTTGATACTTTGCTTCTGCTAAAGAAAGAACAAGGGCTTGTTGTTTCTTACAAGCCCAAGTGACAGGTCCATAACCAAGATTGAAAACATAACATTTAGTATACTTCCGATCATCGAGGTCATTGATCCAATTTGAACCAGTGAAACCAACCAACAAAAGAGTCCCCCTTGAACTGTAACAAATCCCAAACTAAATTGTACCCTGAATATATTGAAGTATCCTTTTGCTGCTTTCCAATGGCTTTCATGGGGAGTTTGCATATATCAATGCTAGTTTTTGTAGCTTAGAGGTATTCCTACATCAAGTTCCTAGGTCCAGGGGTTCGAGATGACGAGGTCTCATTAAATTCCATTAAGGGACTTTATTAAGACCATTTATTAAAGTACTTTTTGATGTGACTTTATGAATTTAAAGTAAGATGTACTTTATTAAAGTGACTTTACGTCATAAAGTGTAGATTTTAATTATTTAGGGTAAAAAGTATTAATTTGTCACAGTGGTCTAGGAACTGAAAACACAGTCTCACAAAGAATACAGACAAATATGCATCAAATTGGCAAAATGGTGCTGCAGTTGAAGTAGCAGCTCTGTATAATCAATGAATAATGAATAATACAATACAATGATCATGTAAGATGCATGGATGCCAAGAAAATTCGAATTCCCAAGGAGGTCATTCGTATTGAATGAATGGGTGTAGCTTAACTGACTGTAAGCCATAGTAAACACACTAGTTAACCAACTGATCAAGTGCCGATTGACTCAACTGAGTCCTAACTGAAGTCGGAGTGTAATGAATGACTGAGTCTAACTAAAAGTAGCTTAGACACATGTCACTGCATGCCAACCAACAAGTGGTAGCGCATCATTAACTCCAATGAACCCCGATGAGGTTAACTGAAGTCAAACTGGTCATCAGAAGTGGTTGTAGGTTCCTGTGTTAGCTCCAGTTCATAAATAATCATTAAAAATAATTAAATAATGAATGGAGGTGCCTTCACCACTTACCTTAATTGATTGCAACCATCGGTTATCAATTAGGTGCATTTATGACACTTAGATCACCCCCGGAGTGCTCCAGTTAGCCTCCCCGAATGAAGGAGAAGGCTTAGTTGGCCTCCTTGACTGAAGGTAGGCATGGGTGTGCTCATGCTAATGTCATACAGTGCTCCTCTGATGTCAATTAAGTCAATAAAACTTAGGATAGTGGTTTAACAAGGTCAAATCGACCAAATTAAGTGTGCATGGTGGGTAAATGTCTCCAACACCCCCCCTTAATCTATACTCAGAGGAGTAGAAAAATAAAGT
Source organism: Pseudotsuga menziesii (assembly GCA_001517045.1). Taxonomy (NCBI): domain Eukaryota; kingdom Viridiplantae; phylum Streptophyta; class Pinopsida; order Pinales; family Pinaceae; genus Pseudotsuga; species Pseudotsuga menziesii. Next base: position 287,511 of record LPNX011106431.1, on the reverse strand, counting down.
GCATGAAATGCTAAGGCCCCAACAACTAATGCCATAGGTCACCCTGTATAATACTGAAACTCAAACAATGCTAAAAAATAAATCTAAGTGAGGAAAAGAGGGAAAACCCAGTGGGAACCCCCCCCCCCCCCAAGCTGAACACTGAAAGTAGTCTGATCATCCTGATGAGCTCACCCCCAACAATGAATGGAGGTAAGTGAACTTCTTTTCTGAAAAGATCTTGGTGAAGATGTCTGCAATCTGCTCATTAGTCGGGCAGTATTGTAGAATGATGGTCCTGTCATGCATTAACTCTTTGATGTAGTGCATGTGTATCTCTACATGCTTGGTCCTTTTCTTGGTAACTGGATCTGTGGATATCTTAATAGCACAAAATAGGACAGTGGACAAAGTACTACCAAGATCAAACTTTGAAAGAATGCCTTGAAACCAAACAATTTGGATGTAAGCATTCACTGCTCCTCGGTATTGGGCTTCTGCTGAAGACAATGTTATGGTGGCCTGTTTTTTGCTAGAATAGAAAATGGGGCCACTACCAAACATGAAGACATATCTGGAAGTAGATTTTTGATCAATAGAATCATCCACCCAATCGGAATCTGTGTAACCAACCAGCTCTAGCTCGGAGTCTGCAACATAGTGAATGCCGTAGGTCTTGGTTCCCTAAATATACTGGAGGATCCTCTTGGATTCTTTCCAATGAATATCATGAGGCTGCTGCATGTATCTTGACACAGCATTCATTGCATAACATATATCAGGCCGAGAATGAGTCAAGTAGAGAAAGCTACCTATCAGCTGTCGATAAATAGTGCAATCCATGGGAGGTGTGCTTTTTCCTTCTTCAAGGCTGATCCCTGAAAGGAAAGGGAATGGATCATCCTTACATTCAGACATGTTAAACTTGACTAACAGGCCTGATATGTATTTGTATTGAGTGACCATTATCCCATCATAATTTTGCTCAATTTTGAGCCCAAGAAATTGCTTTAAGAGCCCCAAATCACTCATTTCAAATGCATTGTGGAGAGCAGTTTTGATGGCTGAAATAGAAGTAATTGTGCTACCTGTAATCAGTAAGTCATCAACATATACAAAAATAATAATCAAATGACCATCAAACTACTGTATATACTCATTTGGATCTAATTTACACCTTTGAAAGTTTTGCGAGAGAAGGAAGGCATCCATCTTGGAATACCACTCTCTTGGGGCCTGTTTTAACCCGTATAGTGACTTATTTAGCTTGCAAAACAAAGATAGATCGAAAATGTAGCCCTCAGGCTGCTTCATGTATATCTCCTCATGAATATCTCCATGTATAAATGCAGACTTAACGTCGATATGATGCACTTCACAGTGCTTAGATGCTAAAATTACCAAAACTAGGCGGATGGAGTCCATTTTTGCAATCGGTGCAAAAGTCTCATGGTAGTCCACACCTTGGACTTGGGAGAAACCTTTTGCCACCATCCTTGCCTTATATTTGTAGGTGCTTCCATCTACAAAAACCTTAGTCTGAAACACCCACTTGCATTGAACCAATTTCCTCCACGGAGGAAGATAAACTAGCTCCCAAGTAGTATTTTTCTGAAGAGAATTCATCTCTTCATCCATGGAAACTTGTCATATTGGATCCTTCCGACCATGGTAGTAATACTTAGGGTCTGAATCATCAAGTAAAAATATTTGTACAACAAATAATCAGGGCAAGAGAGCACAATATCTGCTCTTTGGAAATCGGACTGGGTTCTCCTTGGATCATCCGGATTGCCAATGTTATTTCCTACAGAGGAGAGTGTCTGTCGGGCCCAAGTTGGGAGATGATTTTGTACTTCAGGTTCTGATTTAGCATCTGATGTTTGCTGTACATTGATATCAGAAATTAGAGGATCCAAATCAGGTTCATCACCCCCAATTACATCATCCAAATATTCAGTACAATAGGAAGGAAATTCAACAGTTTTCTCCTTCACTAGTTCTACCCCGTGAAGAGGCTCATCGAACTTGACACTCATTTCAATGATGATCTGTTTTGTTTTGATATCCAGCAGCTTGAAACCTTTTGATTCATCGAGATATCCAATAAACCAACATTCTATGCTTTGCGGTTGCAAATCCCTCCTTTTATCAAGTGGAATTCGGGCCCATGCAGTGGACCCAAACACCCGCAGATTCAACACATCCGGCTTGTGTCCGAAGTATGCTTCGAAAGGGGTCTTCCATTTCATGGATGAGTGTAGCACTATGTTCTGAATATATGCTGCAGCATGCATGGATTCATCCCACAAATTTGTAGCCAACTTCTTTGATTCTAACATATAGGTGGTCATCTCCTTGAGAGACTGATTCTTTCTCTCCGCTACACCGTTCTGCTGGGGAGTGTAGGGGACTGAATACTGGACTTGAATACCACTTTGGGAACATATATGCAGTAAATCATTACTGACATACTCCCCACCATTATCAGATCTCAATATCTTGATCTTTTGACCAGATGCATTCTCAATCAAGGCCTTCAATTCAGTGAATTTTTCCAAGACTTTCGACTTCTTTTTGATAAAAAAGACCCATGTGTATCTGGAAAAGTCATCAATGAAAGTCAGAACATACCTTGATCCATTCATGGATGTGATAGGCATGGGACCGCTGATATCAGAATGTATCAGTCCCAAGATGCATGATGCTCAGCTTTCCTTCCCCTGATCGAACTTATGCTCAAGGTGCTTTCCAACAACACAACCCTTGCAAATTCCAGTGGTAGCTTTGACGAACGGGAGGCCTTCAACCATAGAATTCTTCTATAATTTATGCAAGTATTTGAAGTTCAGATGGCCAAACCTCTCATGCCACAGTATACTAACTTCATTTCCATGAGTCAACAATGCGGTGGGCTTTGCATCCACCACAAAATGGAAGAACTCGTAGGCTTTTGCCACGCTTTTGCATGATGGTTTGCAAGGCCTTTTGCTACAATTTTTTCAGATGCAGGTTCTGTGATCTCTACATCATCCGGGCTAAAGGAGACTCTCTTGGGCACTCCCGTATGTGTCATTTGATAAACACTTAGGAGGTTTGATGCAAGAGATGGTACATACAGAACATTGGAAAAATAACCATGCTCAAGATCTATAGTACCTTGTCCTTCGGAATGGTTGTGGAGTCATCTCCCATGTGGATGGGAATGGATTTTCCTGTTCCCAAAGATAAGAAAGAGTCTCTTTCAGCCATCATGTGGTTCGAAGCTCCAGAATCTATCAAGAGTGCTTTGGAATTTGAATTTCTTGCCATGAGGGCATGACCTCTTTCATGTCGTGGTTCCCGATCTTGCTGATCTCTCCTCTGAAACCTTTCCAGAAGATTGATGTGATTTTTCTCAAGAAGAGAAGTAGCTTCGTCAAGTTTCTTTTTCATGCAGGCATGTTTAGGGTGGAAGCCCTTCCCGCAGTATGAACACTTGACTTTTTCCTTTCCATGATGCCCTTTTCCTTTGTTCTTCTTCGAGCTGGAAGGCTCTTCATGTTGCTGGTTTTCAAATTTAGGCTTAGGAGCTTCGAATTTGGTTTTTGGGTTGTTCTGTTGCTTTCCTTTACCCTTCAGATATTTGGGCCCCATGACATAGAGGGATTGATCACGGGAGGATCTGATGATCCCCATCTGGACAAGCTTATCATGTTCACTTGTTAGGGACTCAATGAAGCCATTGAGTGAAGGCATATTCCATCCAGGGGTTGTGAGATTCCCCGCATGGAATGTAGAGACATGGCACCGAATAATCAGCTCCAAGTTTGGAGAGTATGGCGAGGATGAGCTGTACATCCTCCTTCTCCACCTTACATTGCTTCAACAGTAAGACAATGTGCTTGAAATTTGTGAAAAAATCATTTAAGATCTTGAGATTGGAAGGCTGCAGAGACATCAACTCGTTTTCAAGCTGGTATACTCTCAAATCATCCTGTTTTCCATACAGGGTTTCCAATTTGTCCCAAATTTCCTTTGGAGTCTTCAATCCCGAGAGATGGAAAAGAAGATCCTGGGGAACAGAGAGGCACAATAATCCGAATCCTTCATATTTCTTGTTCAAGAATCTAGCTTTGTCTGTCACAGAAGCAGGCTCTTCTTCAGTGTCCATAGCGACCCTATAGAGTCCTCTGGCACATAGCTGGATCTCCATGTCTCCTTTCCATGAATGGAAATTGAATGGAGTCAAGAGTTGTACGGAAGAAGCCAAACTGCTGGAATGAATTCTTTCACCTGTTTAAACCTACAAATCACAACAAAAGGGGCACCGTAAAGTTGGATAGCCTGCACATTTTAGGCTTTCATCACACCCATCATAGTTGATCAAGCAAGCTTGATCAACAATTCCTTTACTTGGGGTATTAAGTGGTAATCCTTGGCTTCTGGTGCAGTGCTGGAATTTTGAGCTTTTGCTTAAATTTTCATGCAAGATATGTTAAAAACATTGTTTTTGAGAGATCTGAGCTTCATCCCGCCCTGAGCTCTGATACCATATTAATTTGTCACAGTGGTTTAGGAACTGAAAACACAGTCTCACAAAGAATACAGACAAATATGCATAAAATTTGCAAAATGGTGCTGCAATTGAAGTAGCAGCTCTGTATAATCAATGAATAATGAATAATACAATATGATGATCATGCAAGATACATGAATGCCAAGAAAATTTGAATTCCTAAGGAGGTCGTTCGAATTGAATGAATGGGTGTAGCTTAACTGACTGTAAGCCACAGTAAACACACTAGTTAACTAACTGATCAAGTGTCGATTGACTCAACTGAGTCCTAACTGAAGTCTGAGTGCAACGAATGACTGAGTCTAACTGAAAGTAGCTTAGACACATGTCACTGCATTCCAACCAACAAGTGGTAGTGCATCATTAAATCCAATGAACCCCGATGAGGTTAACTGAAATCAAACTGGTCATCAGAAGTGGTTGTAGGTGCCTGTGTTAGCTCCAGTTCATAAATAATCATTAAAAATAATTAAATAATGAATGGAGGCGCCTTCACCACTTACCTTAACTGATTGTAACCATCAGTTATCAATTAGGTGCATTTATGACACTTAGATCACCCTCGGAGTGCTCCAGTTAGCCTCCCAGAATGAAGGAGAAGGCTTAGTTGGTCTCCTTGACTGAAGGTAGGCGTGGGTGTGCTCACGCTGATGTCATACAGTGCTCCTCTGATGTCAATTAAGTCAATAAAACTTAGGATAGTGGTTTAATAAGGTCAAATTGACCAAATTAAGTGTGCATGGTGGGTAAATGTCTCCAACAAAAAGTGACTTTCCAAAAAGTGGAGATTTTATATAGTTATGATTTAATAGATTTAAGTCATCTTGAGAATAAATCCGAGCCTTAGATCTTGTGGGCCAAGATCTAATCTCGACCCTAGAGTTCGAAAAGACGAAGGAGTTACCCTAATGAGTAAAGTAAAAAGAGCACGAGAATTTATTTTCATTTATCTCAAGAGAAGTTGAGGAGAGGCACACATTCCAAGAGTATTTGGAGGGGCATGAGTTCCAAGGAAACTTGGAGAGAGAGTTTTGGAGCTAAGAAAGGGAAAGAGAGAGTTGGATGGATTGAGGGTGCATTTCCCAAGAAGGGCGACACACATCTCAAGGAGTGACTAGAATTAATTGGAGCAAGTTGAAATGACATGGTTTCCAAGGTGAAGGGGCACACATTTCAAGATATTAGCAGCGAAAGAATATTGTTCCATACAAAAAAAGAAGGACAACCATACAACTTAGATAGTGGGGTCATACAGCTTCAAGAGGCAGAGAAATCAAGATAGCCCGTGGTCTCATATATCGAGGTAATTCTTGTTGTTATTTGTACTGTTGTTTAGCTCAAATTTTGAGGTGTATTGCTTTTGTCAGAGAGTTTTCATTCTATAGGTCATACTGTTGAAAGTTCAGCATTGTTTTCTGATAGG
>LPNX011106431.1:228900-278603 GCA_001517045.1 Pseudotsuga menziesii | reverse complement strand
ATGACAAAGAAAAATAGAAAAAATAATAACCTTGCAGGTCTACAGTCTCTGCCAAGGTGAATACAATCTCAACTTCAGGTTTTAAAGTGATACAATGACAGTATCACAGCTTCAATTCACAGCAATTCAGGGAGAAGAAATTCACTACCAATTCGCAGCCTTCAGGGTCTTTATGCAATTGCTAATGGTGTGAAACACAAGGATTTTGCTTTACATGGATCATAAGAGATGGCACTCTTTACACACAACACTTCCACTAGTGCACTAATAAGCATACATTATTCTTCAACTCGGCATACATATATCAGTCAGCATATATTAGTCAGCATATATATATCAGGTCACAATATATCCCATGAGAGAGGTGTAGGCAGACTTAGCTTCAGGCTCATGCTCAGTTTTCCAATCCTAACTGCGTTGCATGTGCCTCATCAACTTCTACAATGGTAGTGGAGAAGGTGGATGATTGCAATAATATTGTAAAACTAGCATAATAATTACAAAAACACCAGCATAATAATTACAAGAACATCAGCATTTTTGCAGCAGTTTTGACCCTTCAAATTCACAGCTGATCCTCCACGCAGTTAGAGAAGGGAAGATCCAATACACAACATATACACTTCAACAGAAGGTCACGTCTCTTCAGACATTCGGCGCCAGAGGTCGCAGTCACTCCATGCAAGGAGTTAGGTCAAAAATAGGGTTTATGCACTTCACGGGAAAAACTAGGGTTTTTGCATTTTCACCAAGCAATATAACAAATTACCTCTATGCACTGAGTCTTCACAACGCCTTCAGACTTTAAGATAATTGCAAGAGCAATACTGTTCCACAACGCCTTCAGACTTTAAGACTGGAATTACATCAATGCAGCATTAAAAGAGTGCCTTCAACGTGACTTCAGCATCATCATTCAACCAAATCTACTGTCACGGGTTTAACTTTTAACTCTTTTTTGAACTGAATCTGCCATTGAACAAAAGCCCCTCGGCACTTTAAACCTCATCGTCTCTCCCAATTCTCACGCTTTTCCTCAACACCTTACGCGTCTGCATTCATTTCGGTTCGTACTTCCTTTGTCTCTTTCTTGGTGTCTTCTATTCCTTGACGGAATTCATACATATTCAAACAAATTCACAATGCAATTTACCAGTCCATTATAATAATGATAATGTACATAGACTATCCAGCAAGCAAGCAAGCAAATGAGAGAAAATCGCGAACGGGATAGCTTCTTTGTGGGATCAGAAAATGAATGCTATTCGCATACACCAAACCGTCCCAAACATAAGCTCTCCAGGGCTCCGTCTTATGATGGACCAAAAAGCATGGAAAAATTCAGGTCTGGATATTCGCAATCAGCTGAGGCCTGTCTGTAGAATGTGTGCAGTGTATCAATGCAGATATAAACTCAACATACCAATGTTGAGTGGAGTCAATGAATAAGTGAAGTCGCAACAACAATATTACATAGCAACACCATACTCAATGGATACCAATCACGAACAATCTCTAATGTGGCAGAAAATCGTACACAGACAAGAAACGCAACTTAATTTGGGTTTCACCCTTTGCATTCTCCAAATGCAAGACACAGGATTTCCTACGAAATCAAGCGAGCCTGTGTAAATTCTGAATACTGAGGAGGACACAGTATGCTGAGAAACTGGAACAATAGATATCAACACAGGTATCAAGAGATATTCAGAAGCGCAGGCAGTTTTGGAGGAAGTCGTGAGATCAAACTATACGTTATTGAGAATTAGGGTTAGGTATAATCTAATTCAAACGTTTTAGCAGAGAATAAATGCAGGCAGATGGAGTTGTAACGCATACAATGCATGCGAATGGCATACTGATGGAGCAGGCAGTCTGGCAATGGACTGGCAAGCAGAATGCCAGGACTAAAATGCAGCAGGCAGGAGTTATGGAAAATAGCCAAGCTCTGATACCACTGATAGGTATAACTCCTGATTCAATATATTCCATTGACATATCATATATTTATACATTTCATGTGGCGGTTGAGAACCAACCTTTTCACCTTCCTATGCAACTATTCATATTCCTATTTATTTATTTATTTACAATATATAATCCCGGCGGATTATATTCTAACATTTTCAAGGTAAAAGTTAGGGATTGTTTTAATGAAGTGTTTAGCGCAATTTTCAAAAAAATTGGTTGGGTAACATACAATGTGTCCTCTACTGTAATTATATTGCTAGTGTAACCCTTTGAATATTTCCTATTAGGCTCAATAAAAACTCTTACTGGTTTTCCCCAAGGTGTGGGGTTTTTCCGGGGTCAAGTTTGACCAAAATTTCCCGTGTTAAAGTGAATTTACAGTCTATTGTTTAAGTGATTTTTTTTGCTGCAAATGTACATTATAATCGGTATATTAGACTACAATCAAGTTCCATTTAATGGTTAATAAATGTGCATGATTGGTGTTTACTGCTAATGTTAATATCAAATCCTTGTAAAGTGTTTGGCGATAGTTCTCAGTGGCTGTGTCTGAATAGTGAGCAAAAATTTCTTGATTTTCTTCAATCAAGAAAAATGACCAACGACAAAGGAAATATCAGGATGCATATGAGTAAAGTATAAGAGGATACCAACACATTGGAAATACAAGGTGGAATCTACTTCAAGTGAAGTGCAAGTGGAAAAAAGTTCGACTCCATACTAGAGGGGAAATGGATTTGGTTTACAATATTCCATCTTAAAGTGACGAAGAAGGTCAAATGAATACTTAGACCGAGAAAGAAAGATTCTTTCTTTTGTTTGCAAGACTTGGAGGCCAACAAAATAATGCAAATGTCCTAAGTCATTCATTTCAAAATTACGCTTAAGAATATATTTTAGATGGATTAAAAATTTAGGATTATTACCAGTAAAAATAAGGTCATCAACATAAAGAACAAGGATAACTATATGATTTCCTACTTTCTTGGAAGAGACATTGGGGTCATAATGGAATCTAGAAAAAGTAGTGTTAAGGAGAAAGCTATCCATTTTGGCATAGCAGGCTTGAGGAGCTTGCTTAAATCCATAAAGATATCTTAAGGCGACAAACAATGATAGAGTCATTCTGAACATAGCCAGGAGGTTTTTCCATGTAAATTTATTCTTGCGAATCCCCATCCAAGAATATGGATTTGACATACATTTGATGGAACTCCCATTTATGTAAGGCTGCAAGAGTAAGAACAAGACAAATGGAGTTCATTTTTGTCATAGGGGAAAATGTTTCATTGTAGTCAATTCCTTCAACTTGAGAAATTCGTTTGGAAACTAACCTTTCCTTAAGGATTTCAACACTTCCATATGATGCATACTTAGTTATATAGACCCGTTGGCCTGATTTTCTGACCTAGGCCAACAAGGAGATTATGCCCACACAATCAGCTTAAAACAACTTCCGGTGTGTTTGGAATAGCAAAATCTCGCAGGTTATGGTCCTGCTACCAACTGAATTTTTCTCTTAAGGAGAAACTAAAATTCAGTAAAAATCTAACCTAATGTTATTTCTATCTATATAAACCCTAAAATTAGTTTTCAACTACCTAAGTTATCCTACAATTGCTTTCTTAAGGAAAGTCTTCGATTTTGGAGAGTTTTATATTCAATATTCTAAAATTTTAAAGACTATTAAAATTATTCTAGAATTACACAAATTCTATTTAACAACTGTTAAATATAACTATACTATAATAACACTAACTAAACTATTCTATCTATCCTATCCCAGCTGAGAGCGATTTTGAATATTATATTAATTATTACTTAATATAATGATGAACATAAAGATAAGGAGTAAGATCTAAATGAAAATATTTAAACCATCCACACTAAATCATTCTGCTATAAAATACCTTGACAGAGAAACTGAAATAAGCAATTACTTCGATTTTTTCTGAAATGTTTAATTAATTAACAACTAATAAGCAACACTAGATATTTGAATAAAAGATAATGTTCGAAATGAAATCATCGCAAAAATACAAATGAGATCAAACAGACATAAATATATATATCATTATATCTTGAATTTTCAAAATAAAACACTGATTAATTCAACTATAATAACATACTAATTCAAATAACAATATTGCATTGACAAAGTGTAATATCACATAATCAATACAAGCATAACCAAGTATACTGCATCAATATTATAAGTAGAAGATTATATACTGAAATATAAAAAAGAGTATTCAAAATAATACCGACCAATGATATCAGTCTGAAAATTTCTAGTCACATTCCACCTCTGAAGATAAAACCTCAGTCAGGAACCAAACTAGTATCAAAATAATATTTCAATGTTGTCTCTCTTCTGTCACTCCATCCCCCTAATGCATAAAAATTACCAGTTTATATAATCCTACTAGTATTTCGATTCAGTTTTTTCATAAATGCTATATGCAATACTATAGGAGTCCTATCACTATTAAAGAGCATCGAATCTCTTCAACAGACACTTGTCACTAGAAGATAACAATAATAAAAAACAACTAGCCTGAAACATCTGCTGATTTAAAGGAACTGTCACATTCGTGGCTATGTTGAAATTCCAATCTTCAAGAAGCATCATAGTCTTCCGACTGAAATCCAGAATATCCTGTATTTGCTGAGGATAATAATACCATGTCCACCTGTTTAAACAAACATGAGAATCTTATTAAAATCAATTTTAACAGAAATAACAAAAGAATAATAAATTATGGGTGTGCCTGCAAAATCTGCGATTTTGCAGGAATTCATTTAATTTTTTTTTATTACCTGTTGACAAAGATATAAACCATATAACTGAAAATAGAAACAATCATCAGGTTCTACTTTGTAAATTGATCACTCTTCTGGCTTCAGAGAGTTTGGCTTTGAGCCTGATGATTACTAGCTTCTGTTGTTCCACTTGTTCAAGCAAGTCATTGGTTTGTATCTATCATTGATTTTTTTGCCTTCTTGTATTGGTTCTTTTTGATGTTCACTTCCTTCCATCTATTAATCCAGCTTAATAACTCTTCCCTGAACGTCTTATTTTCCACCTCTTTCAAGGCTACATTAGCTTGACACTGTTTTAGTTCATTTTTCAATTCTACAATTTTAGTCTCGTATACCCTGTCCAGGACCTGTTGGAGAGTTTCTTCCTCCTTGTCATGACACAAATCATCTGCTTGAGAAGAATCAAGATTATCTATATCTTGACCAGGTGATGGAAAGCTCATAAAATATGGTTCGGGGCCCGAACCATAAGCGTCCATACACGATGGAGCAGCTTCAAATTTACCTGACTCTGCGATATCTTTATCCAAATTTTCACGATTATTCTCTATAAGAGTAGGTTCATCCATATGCGTGGTTTCGGGACCCAATGATGGAACATCATCCTCAAGATGGACAATCATTGGCTGAGTACTCTGTTGAGTGGCCGTAGGAACAGAGGCTGTAGGTGTATTATTCATACTTCTAGTAATTCTTCTTGTACGAACAAACACAAGAACTTTTGATTCAAAACCCCCTTTGTCACAACACACCTGCGCTAGTTGTTCTAGTTTATGCATGGAATCATCACCATGTTTTCAAGGAGTATACAGCTCAGAGGGGTTTTCATAATTAACAGCATCAACATCTTCATTTTTGGTTAATTTTCCCTCTGCCTTTGTAGGTGTACTACAGCGTTTGTTAGATAGGGATTGGTCCAAGGTTGTCTCAGCATAACAGGGAGCTACATTCACGACCCCATAATCACTGATACAAGTATTTATAGGTGGATTTGCTTCCTGAAGCTCTTTATCCTTTGATTCCGCCTCATGAACATCACCAACTTCGGATTTTACTGTAGCCTTGCGTTTCCTACGGGTCTTTGGGGGAGGGTTTGGCCAATATTGAGTTGGCCCTAATTGACATTCAATCAAAAACTCATCCCAAGATTTACAATTAAGATACAGTTGATGCTGTATTAAAATTTTGACTAGACCATGATGAAATAGACTTCTATCAGGATTACCTATGGTAGTTTGTACCGAATGAACCATTTTCCTCAGACTTTGCAAAAGGTAATATGGAAGATTAAGTTTAAATCCTTTCAATGCTAACAGTAGTCTCAAATGATAATAATGCAGATGAGAGAATCGTCCATCACATGATACGTACCTGACTAAGATCTCATAGAATGCTTGCCATTCTGGATTTAGAAACTTAACTGAAACCCCAATCTTCAATTTTGCACTGGCCGGTAAAGGCAACAGCAAGGACTGACATTTCTTCTTGTTCACTTTCCCACATTTAAACCATTGCTCTCTAGTTTGTGGAAGCTTTGTAGCCTCTGCAATATTATCTTCGTCAATGATAAACTTGAAATCCCCAATTTGTGCTATGTTTTCTTTAAAACTCAAAGAAAACTGTTTAGTAACCTCCACGTTATGGCCACTAAAGCACCTGAAGAACTGACCCCATCCAATCTTTTCAAATAACAGGGCAACTTTCTCATCAGCTTCAACAAGCTCCGGTCCTGAAATTTCAAATCGACTAAGCGGAGCGATAGCTCCCTCACTACTACTCTGGTTACGAATTGAAATGAATGGAGTCGTGAAGATGGAAGGGATAGGCACCCAGGTATAAGACATCATGCGAAATGTCAAATCCTCACATGCTTCATACTTGACAGAGATGAGAGCTCCAACTTTGGCCATTTAAACCAAATTTGGAGATGATGAACACTACAGCCAGTGTTTTTGCTATGATAAATGAAAGGCTAGCCACGACTAACTGTAACTCTTAACCAATCCTTCATATCAGAAATCATTCGATTCAGGGTTTACAAATCAAAACATTAATGACATTAAATCTGAAATGATGAGCTCGTACAACATCATGAAATGGAATGGTTATTCGTCATATGTAACATTAAATTTTGCTGATACGATTTCATTATTTCACTCACAGCTGTTAATTAAAATGAAAGGTGTTAACCAAATCTTCATACCAACGCAGCGATCCTGGTAACAGGGGTTGTTTATCAGCCATATGGGTCATGTCTCTTCATTAAAATTGTCAATTGATGATTTACTCCAGATTACACGTGGAAGGTAGTCGTGTTTATTAACATGATGATATAGTGTTATAATAGTCAACCCCAATGTTCTTGAAATGCAACTAACTAATGATGCGAATTGACACTCAAACCATGTATATACATGAAGCTTCATTTTGAAATATAGTTTTAAAAGTTCACAAAATCCCAACCATTCATGTTCCAAAACCAGATTCGATAGGATATAAAGCTTATAAACTATAATGGTTATATTTATATGACACATGAAAATAATTTTATTTGCACTCTCACTTCGTTATAAATATACAATTTTTACAAAGCAATGATATGATATTAAAAATTAAGTAACATATGAAATGTGAACTTTAGGTCTAATAAAATTTTTAATTAATAAACCACCTTTAGGACTAGGGATTTCAAGAACTTATAATATCTTATCAATACCAAACTTAAAACAAATTCAAAATGTGTTTTCTTTAAACACCAATTAGCATACTATCCTTTTAAATCTCTTAAATCAACATATATAATCAAATAAATTAATTAATGATAAATTTGATCATATATAAATTTTATGAGATTGACAACTGCTAATTATCAAATCTATGAAAATGTTTTCATAAACCTCTAATATGTCATTTGACTCTTCTACAATTGAGAGTACCTTCAGAATCGAGGATTCTGAAGGCACTCTTTTATAATCTTTAAGAGGTAAATAATAAAAGAGAGCTGATCCCCCTTCATCTCAATGAAAAATGAAGGGGTTGTTGCTGACTGCCAACAAGACCCACTTACATTGAACATATTTTCTTTCATTTGGAAGAGGTACAAGATCCCAAGTATTATTCGCAATTAAGAAACAATATTCTTCATCCATAGTTGTATCCCAATCTAGATTTCCTTCATCTTCTTGAAAAGTCTCTGGATCATGATTCTTTTAAACTTGAGACAAAAGAGATATGGTTTGCTGCAACTGAGAACATGTTCAACACCGATCTATGGGATCACTAGCAAGATCACTAGCCACTTCAGATCTTGAATGAGCCCATCGATGAAGCGGTTTTTCTAGTGCAACTCGAGGAAAATGAGTAGGTGAAGGTGGATTTTCATCCTCACCATCATCATCAGAAACCAGAGTAGTAATGTTGTCAAGGAAGTTGGGAGTAGAAGATGGAAAAAGCACCGAATTAGGCTCGCAAGCCGATATATTTTCATCAAATTTAACATCTCTTCTAATAATTATATCATTATGATGTGCCTGAAGAAGTCTATAACCTTTTACATCTTCAAAATATCCAACAAATATGCAATTTTCACTTTTAGGCTACAATGCTTTCTGTTTTTATCTGAAATATGAGACCATGCTTCATTTCCAAACACAGAGAAGTGACTTTCATCTGGTTTAATTTTAATCCATGCTTCTTTCAGTGTGATACCTTGTAAAGATTTAGTGGGGGTGTGATTAACCATGTAATTTGCACAATTTATTGCTTCATCTTAAAACTGAGCATTTAGTCCCTTAGCTTGAAGCATCCAATTAGCCATTTTTTTTAAAGTGTGGTTCTTCTATTCAGCTACACCATTTTTCTATGGTGTATATGAAATAATGCGTTGTTGGTTTCCTTATTAAGTGAAGAAAGCCATGAAATTCTTAACATATTCTCTCTCGTGATCATTGTTTAACTTAATAATTTGATTGCCATATTGTTTTTCAACAAGGGCAATGTAGGCTAAGAACATGTTAAATACTTCTCTCTTAAGTTTTAGGAAATGAACTCAAGTGTGTTTGGAGTAAATCATCAATGAAATTTAAAAAATGTTTGAAATTAGAAAAGGAAGCAGATGGAAGAGGACCACCCAAGTCACTATTCACAACCTCCAAGGGGGTCGAGGCGTCCCAAGAGGCATGTTTGTGAAAACTGCCCCAATGATGTTTTTTCAAGTACACAAATAGAACAAAGATCATCCATTCTACATAATTGTTTCAATGAGAGATAATTTAAGTGACCAAATAGCTCATGCCAAATTTTGCTCAGGTCATTGCTATGAGCAACAAAAACTGAGGGAAAAGGTGATGACCCAAAGTTGTTAAACTTGTACAACATGGTAATATCATCAACAATTCCAATGGTTAAGACATGCTTATGATATTTAAAATCCTTTATTACAACTTGGTGAGGTGTAAACATTACAATTTTACCTTCACTAGAATGAGTGATTTGATAGTTTGACAACAAATTCAAAGAAATTCTTGGAACTCATAGTACATCATTAAACAGGGAATCATCTATCGAAATTGTTCTATATCCTACAACACTAAGAGATATATCATCACAAACACATATTTGTATGGTGTTACATTCATTCATGGTAGAAAATATGGATTTATCCTTATCCATATGATAATATGCTCCATAATCAATGAGCCACTCATTCAAAGAAGAAGAAGAATAAGTTGTATAATAGGAAAAACCATAAGCACAAAGTACATGTATGTGAAATGTAGATTATGAAGATAGATCAAGGATGATGTGGTGCTTCTTCTTTGTTGCTTCCAAGGATTCCATCTTCTTGAAACATTTATATTCATCAGGATTATCTTTCCCACAAAATTTTCAATGACGCTTAATCTTCTTACCTTTCAATTTGGTTCCTTTGTCATTTTTTAGGAATGAGCTGGCTGAGAGGGTTTGAGACGCTCATTTAGCTTATTATTGTGAGTATTTTTCTTCTTGGGATACTTGGACTTCTCTTTTTGTTGTGCCAGTAAGGATTTGCTAGAGGTATCTACATTACTAATTATTCCAAGTTGTATGAGCTTATCTTGCACTCTAATTAAGGAATCACAAAAGGATTCAAGAGTGGGTTGTTTATAGCTTGTCAAATTTAAGTTTTCATGGAGAAAAATGTAGATACAAAAACAAAATATGCAGGTCCAAGTTTGAAAAGAATATGATAAATGCATTGCTTGTATTCCCCTTTAATTTTGTAGTCTTCAACTAAGAGTCTAAGAGTTTTCTACTCGGATAGATAATCTTGAATGCAAGAAAAATCACTTGAATTTAGGGAAATCAACTCATTTTTTGTTAAATTCTATGAAGCATAGAATCATCATCCTGCATGAATTCAAATGAGAAGAGAATGTTGCAGAAGAGAGAGAAGAAGTTGGCATAGACTGTTCAATTCATCATAACATGATCACACACACATGGGGACAAAATTGGAATAATATGATTATATTCATGAATTAGTAAGTAACATGGAATACATTGGTTGTACATATAGTAGAATTCGAATGCCTAAGATAGGATTCAAATCTACCAACTTAGATTGACTCTGGAGCTAACTCGGTGTGGAAAAATGACCATTGGATCTCACTGTTGATGTATTTGTAAATTCAAGAGATATTCTGATGTATATTATCATTCTATGTTGTTGTACCCCCATTGGAGATGTGTTTTCCTCCTTGAGGGATGTCTTTATTGTGTCTAGACCTTGAGGTACAACCTTCGTTGTAAGTTGAGGAAATAATCCCTAGTGCAACATCATGTAATGTGTATTCAGAGTCTCTCTAGGAGAAGTCGGTCCTGTTAGGGTAAGAGGTTAGGCCATGTCATGTAAAAGGTCAATCACTTGAAGAGTATAAATAGGGAGGAGCCCTCCCTTATTTATAGACACCTCACACTCCCTCAAGTTCGCATGAGAGAGAGACAAGGGAGGAGAGATAAATAACTGCTAAATATTTCTTATTACTGGGTTTGATCATCTTATGACACAATCTTTGTGACTGAACTATTCCGAGAAAGTTTGTGGGGTTTTCTCATTTATTGTTTCCCCTGTGAATATCTTTGCGTATTGTGTATCTGTTATATCTTATGCATCTTGTTGTACTTGTTATTCTTTTAGATATAGATCCTAATTAATCTAATAAGATATAGAAAAACTAACATGGCATCAGAGCATATCTGAAAGAAGGCACCATGCAGTAGTAGAAACTAGGGATTCCTAGTTCAACGGAACCATTTGTTGGTGCAACCCACCAACAAAGCCTCGTCGACAGGGGTTCCAGCTCTGTTGACGTCCTGCAGCACGATCTCCCTGAGCGTCAGCCCTAACAGGTTTTACCCTGCCCAGCAACATCTATGAAGTAGATGAGGTCTCACCCGAGGTGTTCAAGGGAGAGTTGTCAGAACTTAGTTTCCGATAGTGGGGAAGAAGGACATGGGGATCCGACTGGGGGGAACCATGACTCATGCGATCACCCTATCTTATCACAGCATTAATCATGAAACATGATACTGCATTCAACAGTCACAGATATTTAATAGGTCGCATTAACAAAGCAAGGAGAAACTAAGTCGCATCATAGAATTGTAGCATCATAACAGATATACGTAAATCGCATTGCATCATTATAACAAAAACGGTACTGCCGCATCATAACAGACAACAGATAAAGATTGAACCATACTCAACACATCTTATATTAATCTTGCGCAAATACGCCACATTACACCATCCTTCTCCAAAACTGGAGAGTGCATCAAAAGAAACCCAGACAAAATCGCAGTGGAGATAGAACAATCCCTAGCATAGAGTGCGCTAGTTGCGATGCCAAAACCATGTCTTTTTATCATTACAAAAATGGATCTATAAATAGGCTTACGCCTTCACCTCAAGGGTCCACTATTAACTAATTTCTAACCGCTACTGACCTATTACAACAAAATTAGGCCCACATATACATAAAATATTCAAAAAGTGGTTACTTCTCTGCTTATCGCACTAAACGACCCTTGCGTGGTGCAGCATGAGCTTGCGTAGCTGCGCAACTCACTCGCCCCAACCCCTTGCCAACAGGTGCTCTCTCCACATATCATTAAGAAAAGAGGGCTAGGATAATTTCCCCAATAGGGCACATATTTTGGTTTAAGCGGTTTCATATTTGAAGAAGTTTCAATTTTGACCCTATCACTAGTGTTGAGAGAAACTAGGGCATCAAGTTTCAGAGGCTTCCCACCTCAGTCTTTAGAAAGTGACCCTGCTGAGCAACTCACCTCAAGGAGGCACATATACATGTCCAAATATAATTCCCAAACTCCAAGTTTGGAAAATTAGGGTTTCTTTAACAAACCCTAGGTTAGCTAGCTTCGGAACCAGGTCGGACACCTCAAATCACTAAGATCTAAATATTTGCTATTTCCATTTGATATTCTCATTTGAAAATATGACTCACCATACTTAGCTTGAGGAAAATATTGGAGGGGATGATATTTTTTGGGCATGGAAGTACATAATCTCCCTGATCCTCAAAGAAAATGAATTGGACCAGTACATCACTGGAGAGGTTCTAGAACCAGAGGGAGATAAGGCTAAGGGTGATAAGAGGAACTTGGCCAAGGACAAGAGAATCAATTCAGATTCTATTAAGGATCACCTCATCACCCATGTGTCTTCATTCAAGACACCGAAGGAAGTATATGATGCTTTTACAAAGATGTTCGAAGGAAAGAACATCAACTAGAAGATTACCTTGAGGAACCAATTAAAGAATGTGAAGATACAAAAATTTGAGACTATACAATCTTACTTCACAAGGGTTGCTCAAATAAAAGAACAAATTGAAGCAGTTGAAGAGAATGTCAAAGAAGGAGAAATAGTAATGACTACCTTGAATGGTTTCCCTAGATCATGAGACTCATTCATTCAAGGAATCTTTGCAAGAAGGAGGCTGATATCTTTCAGCAGACTCTGAGAAGAATGTGCACAAGAAGAAGCACAACTCGTGACAAGAGAAGAGAATATGGGAGCAATTGAAGATCAAGCTCTCACATTTCACACCAGGAAGCACTACAAGAATAAAGAGAACTTTCATTACAACAAGAAGAATTACAAGAGACAAAAGAAGACCAAGAGAGATCCTTCCAATGTTCGATGCTATACTTGTGATGAAAAGGGACATTTTGCAAGAGACTGTCCCATCAAGAAAAAGAGACACCATGCTCATATTTCCAAAGACAATGAACCAACAAACAAAATATTCAGAAGAGAGAAGGATGATTCAGATAAAGAGTATGTGCTAATCTCAGCACTAACTGACACTATCTCACACGAAAGAAATGATTTTTTTGTGGATAGTGTAGCTTCTAAACACATGATGGGATACAATGAACCATTCGTTAATATGTCTGAACATGAGTCACCTCACAAGGTGAAACTTGGGTTGGTTACCGATACCTTATAAAATGGAGAGGAGAAGGTTCATACAAGGTAGACTTCATGAAATCCTTAAAGATGGACTCTACTATATGTTCCAGGTTTGAAGTAGAATCTTATCTCCATCTTTGCACTAGATGCAAGAGGAATGAGAGTTGCATTTGTCGATGGCAAAGTTATGATGTGGCCTAAAGGGAAGACAATAGATGATGCAACAATGATTGGAGAAGAATATAGAGGCTTGTACAATCTCAAGGGACAAGCATTGGTTCATGAGACAATTGAACCAAGCGAACTGTGGCACAGAAGGCTTGCACATGTGCACTACAGAGCACTAACGATGAAAAGCAAAGAAATATCTGGACTTCCAGATATCCAGGAAAAGCATGAAGGCATTTGCAAAGGATGTGCACAAGGAAAGGATGCGGATAAGACATTTCCCAGTAATGAGAGCAAGGATAAAGGAATACTGGAGATAGTACTCTCGAATGTATGTGGACCCATGTCTTATAGCTCATTAAACATGTATACTATGTTTCCTTTATAGATGATTCTCGTGTAAGAATTGGATATATTTCTTGAAAGGAAAAAATGAAGTTTTTAGTAAGTTCATGGAATATAAAGCCTTGGTCGTGAACCAAACTGATAGGAAGATCAAGACTCTACGGTCATATAATGGCGATGAATTCACCTTGAAATAATTCAAGGAAATCTGTAGAGAATATGGGATTAAGAGGGAGTTGATCACTCCATACAATCCTCAATAGAATGGGGTTGCAGAATGAAAGAACCGAACCATCATGGAAGCAACAAAATCAATGTTACATGACCAAGATATTCCTATTCTCCTTTGGGCGGAGGTGACAAGGATAAATGTGTGAACCGTACTCCTCATCAAGTTCTTGACAACAAGAATCCAAAAGATGATTTCTTAGGAGAGAAACCAAAATTTAGCCATATGAGAATATTTGTTTTCCTGGTGTACATACATATCCCAAAGGAGAAAAGGACCAAGATCGATCCTTTGGGGAGGAAGGGTATATTTGAAGGAAACATTGATACATAAAAGGCCTACTGAATATACTTTCCAGGATTCAAGAAGATCGACATTGGTATAGATGTAACCTTTGATGAACACTCGATATACTTAAGATCCAGGAGAACACCAATTCAAGAGGACAAGGAACTTGAAGAGACGAGATTGGAGAAGCAATTCCATAAGACCATGAATATCATGACATGGAAGAACCACAAGAGCCAATAGAGACAATCCTTGAGAAGGACTCCCACAAGAGGAAACCAGCATGGGAATGAGAGATCATATGAGAAGCAGAAAGGTATGGTGCTCCAGAAGGAATACATAGAGAAAGAAAAAGGGAAAAGGACTACAATAGTTACATGTCCCTGCTGTGTGACATCATTGACAGAGAACCTTCCACTTATGAAGAGGCTGCAGAAAATAAAGAGTGGAAGGATTCTATGATCAAGGAATATCAATCGATCATGAAGAATGACGTCTGGAAGATAGTTCCGAGATCGGAAAATAAGTCTACCATGACCTCGAAGTGGATCTACAAGATCAAGCTTGTTGCAAATGACAACATTGAGAAATACAAGGAAAGGTTTGTAGTACAAGGCCTCTCACAGAAAGAAGGCATATACTATGAAGAGAAATTTGCACCCATGGAGAGGTACACTTCCATCAGGACCATACTTGCATTGGGAGTAGTTATGAAATGGAAAATACACCAAATGGATGTCAAGGCAACTTTCTTGAATGGTGTAGTCAAGGAGGAAGTGTACGTGGAACAACCACTGGTATTCATGACACATGACAAGAAGAACCATGTGTGCAAATTGAAGAAAGCCTTGTATGTATTGAAACAAGCACCGAGGACATGGTACAACAGGATGGATAAATTCTCGATGAGCCTAGGATTTACCAAGAGTAAAGAAGATTCCAACCGTTACTTCAAGGTTGAAGATGTAAGAACAGTGATGCTCCTGCTATATGTTGATGACATGTTCCTAACAGGTGAAGAGGAATTCATTAAAGATGTAAGGAGGAGACTTGATACAGAGTTCTAGATGAAATACCTAGGTATGATGCACTATTATTAGGCATGGAGGTGTGGCAGAGTGTAGATGGGATACTCCTTGGTCAGGGAAAGTATGTAGTAGATATTTTGAGGAGATTCAAAATGTTGGACTGCAAGGCAATATCCACACCTATGGAATCTAACTTGAAGCTTCTGAGTGATGCTTCATTTGAGTCGATTGATGCCACGATTTATCGTCAAATGATTGGGTCATTGATGTACCTGATGAATACGAGGTCAGAAATATGCTTTGCGGTGAAACCCTGAGCCAATTCTTGACGGATCCGAGACATGTTCACTTGATAACTACAAAGCATGTACTGAGGTACCTTAGGTATAGTCGATTATGGCCTCAAATAATATGTGAATCAAAAGATTAACCTACATGCTTATGTTGATTCATATTGGGCAGGTAGTTCCACTGATAGGAAGATCACTTTGAGTTGCTGCTTTAGTTTGGGATCTGGCATGATCTCTTGGTTCAACAAGAAACACTCATGCGCAACGCTGAGTATAGCCGAGGAAGAATATGTTGTCATTTTCTTGGCTAGTTGCGAGGTAGTGTGGCTACGAAAGCTACTGTCTGACTTGTTTGATCTCCAGTTGGATGTGACTTGTATCTTTTGCGACAATCATAGTTGCATGAAGCTGTTGAAAAACCATGTGTTCCATGTGTTGTTTGTGGAGCCTGATCTTCTAGATCCAGAGATATTATTCAACTGTGTTTGTACCCCATATTTACTGTACACTCATTCCCCAAATTTGGTAAATCTCTTGGTGGCTCTCATTATTATGTTACTTTTATTGATGATGCAACTAGAAAAACTTGGGTTTATTGCATTAGACAGAAACTTGATGTGTTTGATACTTTTAAGAAGTGGAAAGATTTGGATGAGAATGAGAAAGGAAAAAGGATGAAATGGCTCAGATCTGATAATGGAGGTGAATACTACAGCAAGGAGTTTGACAGTTACTTTTCACACAATGGGATTCATAGAGAGAAGACAGTCCTTGAAAAACCACAAGAAACTGGTGTGTCAGAAAGGATGAACAGAACAATCATGGAGCGTGCAAGGTGTATGAGATTGCATGCAGGGTTTCCCATACAGTTTTGGGCTGATGCTGTGAACACTGCTGTTTATTTCATAAACAAAGGGCCTTCAAGCGCTTTGGATGCTGGAATTCCAGAGGAGGCATGGAAAGGTAAATAGGTAAAATACTCATTTATGAGAACTTTTGGTTGTGAAGCATTTGTCCATATTGATAAAGATGATAGAACAAAGCTTGAAGCTAAATATAAGAAATGTACCTTTATTGGATACGGGGTTGATGATTTTGGTTATCTCTTATGGAATTTTGAAAATTGCAAAATCCTTAGAAGTAGAGATGTAGTATTCAATGAAAGGGTTATGTACAAAGATCCGTTGCAAGGAAAGAAAGTGGAAAAGGAAAACACAGAGTACACAATGCTTTATGAAATCAAAGAAAATGAACTTCCAAAGGCACCAAAAAATCAAGAACAACAGCAGGTACCTGGAACTTCTACAACTGTAAGAAAATATACCAGGTTAAGTAGACCCCCTGAACGATTCTCTCCTTCACTGTAATATTTATTGCTGACTGATTCAGGTGAACCAGAATGTTATGAAGATGCAATGTAGGTAGAAACTAGAAAGAAGTGGGAGAAAGGCATAAATCAGGAGATGGGCTCATTGGTAAGAAACCAGACTTGGGATTTGGTTTTGTTTCCTGTAGAAAAAGGGCATGGCAAATTAAATGGGTTTACAGGTTGAAGGAAGAAGATGGAGGCAAGAAGCGATACAAGACTAGACTTATTGTAAAGGGGTTTGCACAAAATAAAGGTATAGACTTTGATGAAATATTTTCTCCTGTTGTTAAAATGGCTTCAATTAGAACTATTTTAAGTCTATTGGCGGTAGAAGATTTGCATATTGAACAATTAGATGTAAAAAAATCCTTTCTCCATGTGGATTTGGAGGAAGAGATTTATATGCAGCAACCACAAGGGTATGAGGTCAAAGGGAAGGATAATTTAGTTTGCAAGTTGAAGAAGAGCTTGTATGGCCCGAAGCAAGCTCCAAGGCGGTGGTATTTAAAATTTGATAAGTTTATGACATAACAAGGTTATGATAGATGTCGTTCTGACCAATGTGTTTATTTCAAGAGGCTAGATAACGAAAGATATATTATCTTGTTATTGTATGTGGATGACATGCTTGTTGCAGGGTCTAACATGCAGGATATAAATTTGCTCAAAAGAAAACTAGCTAAATCATTTGCAATGAAGAATTTGGGTGATGCAAAGAAAATCCTTGGTATGAGAATAACAAGAGACATGAAAAATAGTAAATTGACGTTGTATCAAGGTGAGTACATAGAAAAGGTGTTGTAGAGGTTTAGAATGCAGAATGAAAAACTAGTTAGTACACCTTTATCCAGCCATTTCAAACTAAGTAAGGAGATGTGTCTAGAGACACAGGAAGAGATAGAATACATGTCCAGGATTCCCTATTCATCAACGGTTGGAAGCTTTATGAATGTTATGGTGTGCACAAGACCAAATATTGCACATGCAGTGGGAGTTGTGAGCATGTATATGAATAATCCAAGTAAAGAGCAATGGAAAGTAGTACAGTGGATTCTCATTTATTTGAGAGGTACCAATTCTCATGCATTATGTTTTGGAGGTTCATACACTATTCTACAGGGATATGTTGATTCAGATATGGCTGGTGATAAACACAACAGGAGGATCACCACATGGTATTTGTAAACTGTGGGTGGAACGACAATAATTTGGATTTCAAAACTGTAACATGTTGTTGCACTTTCAACAATGGAAGTAGAGTATGTTGCTGCTACAGAGGCTAGTAAGGAGATGATTTGGTTGCAAATGTTCATGGAGGAATTGGGTAAGAAGAAAGAGAATAGAAGGTTGTACAGTGACAACCAGAGTGGCATTCATATTGCAAATAACTCAGCCTTTCATTTGAATACTAAACATATGCAACTCAAGTACCATTTCATAAGATCTGTTCTAGATGAAGAATTGTTAAAATTGGAAAAGATACATACTAGCCAGAATCCCGCAGACTTGTTTACAAAGGGAGTAACTAGAGAGAAATTGAGTTCCTGCTCGGTTTCTGTGGCATGCAAGCATGAAGGTGGAAATAATAAATTTTCCAAGTCCAATGTCCAGAGCATAGTCCAACAAGTGCAGCAGTGGTGGAGTTGCTATGATCAGTATCCAAGTGAGAGATTGTTGGTTGTGGAGCATGATATTCCAGATCCAGAGATATTATTTAGTTGTGTTTGTACCCCAGGTTTACTGTACACTCTTTCCCCAACTTTGGGGTTCGGGGGTGAATCCTATGAGAAATTTTTTTGGGATGTTTGTTGGCCAACAGTTTTGTGGACCCATGTTATTGGGCTAACCGTAGTATTTTCCCATGGTATTTCCCTTATAAAAGAAAGCATTGTAAAACAACTGTGTATTGTATTGTAGCATTGTAAACAATCTTTGTGATTGTGTGAGAGAACTATGAGAGCATGAAGAGGAAGTGAAACGGTATTGCTGCAGGTTGTATCCCTTCATCTTTTTGGACGGTAATAAAATGAATGGAAATTTCTGTGTGGATGTATCCCATTGTTTGGGTGAACCACGTTATATCTGTGTCTCTCTATAATTTGTTTAATGTGTTTTGCATATTGTTTAATGATTTAACTGTATTATTGTTATTTCTTTGCGGTCCTGTCTCTAACACCATGACAAGTCGAAGCACATCGAGATCAAGTTCCAGTATATCAAGGATGTGGTATAGAGAGGAGAAGTGAAACTCTAGTATGTGGAAACAGATGAGCAGATAGTCAATGTGTTGACCAAGTCTCTAGCCAGAGTGATTTGATTACTTCAGAGAAAGACTTGGTGTGATACATAATGAGACCCCATGAGAAAGGGAGTGATGTCTTCTAGCATAGCTGGAGAGACAGGTTGTATGAGTGTAAAATTCTG
The DNA here is from genome assembly GCA_001517045.1 of Pseudotsuga menziesii. Lineage (NCBI taxonomy): Eukaryota > Viridiplantae > Streptophyta > Pinopsida > Pinales > Pinaceae > Pseudotsuga > Pseudotsuga menziesii. The sequence continues at coordinate 259,189 of LPNX011106431.1, read as the reverse complement.
GCAAAGATCGTAGGTTGCTCAAACGTAATCAGTCTTGTAGGTTTTCGTTGGATGTAATAAGTCTCGGCGAAGCTCACATGGTATCCTTGGATGTAATTAGTCCTGATACGTTTCTATGCTAGAAATAACGAGAGACTAGAATAAACAGATGCATGATATCTCACATGGGAAATGAGACAGGTTGTCCGAGTGGGAAAAATCCCGATGGAGTAGGATGCTCAGACATAATCAGTCCTGTAGGTTGTAATCAGATGTAATTAGTCTTGGTGAAGCTCACAGGTTATCCTTAGATGTAATCAGTCTCGAGACAGGTTATTCGAGTGTAAATATGAGCCTTGGCATGGTACACAGGTTACTCAAATGTAATAAGTCTTGTGGGTTATCCGAGTGTAAAAAGAGCTTTGGCATGGTACGCAGGTTACTCGGATGTAATATGCCCCAAAGGTTATCTAAATGGAAAATATCTTGGATGCAGGTTGTTCAGATGTAATAAGTCCTTGAGGTTGGCCTAGAACATAAAATTCTTGGTGTAGCAGGTTGTTTGGTCGTAATTAGTACTTACATATATATCTATATATGTGTCTGTTCCCATGTTGAGATAATAAGGTCACAAAGCACGTGAGGTGCACCTAGGGGGTTCTCCTTTACTAATAGAAGAGAGGTTTACCATGTAGAGACGTAATGCACTAAGTGTGCTCGTAATTTATTATCGTATAGTAGAGGCTGTAGGTTGTCTTAATGGAATGAAAATATCCTATCCTACTCTTATGGTGATAGAACGCAGGCGATCTGCATCTGGGCTATGCTTTGTGTGATCTATTTTATTTTGTTTTGTGCAGGACAAAAGAAATGATCTAGATACGATGAGATAAAGGTAGGAGATGAAGGTTATTATTGTGACAATGTAAAGAATGTCCTAGACAGTACCTACGTGATGGCTTTCTCAAGAAGACCTGGATGAGGACTAGGCCTACACCCATCATTAAAAAGGGATGGCCTTGTAGAAACTTTCGATGACAGATAGTACCATTCGATGATCGAAAAGAAGATGATGATGGAAGCAACTATGATGATGAATATATGACTCTGTGATGATGAATCCATGAAGAAGACTTGACCAGATGTGTTGATGATTGTGGAAGAGAGAGAATACCTTCCTAGTTAAGAGGGAGTGTTGATGTATTTGTAACTTTGAAAGATATTCTTATGTATATTATCATTGTATGTTGTTGTACCCCCATTGGAGACGTGTTTTCCTCCTTGAGGGATGTCTTTATTGTGTATATACTTTGAGGTACAACCTTCATTGTAAGTAACGGAAACAGCCCTAGTCTAACATCATGTAATGTGTATTCGGAGTCTCTCTAGGAGAGGTCATCCCTGTTAGGGTAAGAGGTCAGCCCCAGTCATGTAAAAGGTCAGTCACTTGAAGGGTATAAATAGGGAGGCACCCTCCCTCATTTATACACACCTCACACTCACTCAAGTTTGCATGAGGGATAGAGAAAAGGGAGGGGATATAGATATTTGCTGAATAATTTTTATTACTGGGTTTGATCATCTTATGACACAGTCTTTGTGACTGTAATATTTTGAGGAAGCTTGCGGGGTTTTCTCCTTTATGGTTTCCCTAGTGAAAATATTTGTGTATTATGTATCTATTATATCTTATATCATCTTGATATACTTGTTATTATTTTAGATAAAGATCCTAATTAAGCTAATAATATCCATAAAAACTAACACTCACTAATGCAATTCCAGATAACTAACTTAGTCTACTATAAGTTAACTAATGAGGGTATGTGAGAAAGGCTCCCACACTCCCTTCAATCATGCAAACTGGCGCTAAGCTAACTGGTTGTGATATAAATGATAGTAACTATATCATAACTAAACATGACTGATTACCTACCAAGGTCAAGTGAAGGAGACTGAATTTCAGAATCTTGGTCGTGTTCTTTAAACCTAGTACCGAATTTTCGAGTCAACTTTTGCTTATTTTCAGGCTCGTTAAACTCCTTTATCTTGAAAACAAACCCTAATGGAGTCTTCTTTAAGCTCTTTTCAGACTCCTAAAATGTGAAAACATCGTCAAGTGAAGTTGTCTTCTTAACACTCATAAAATTACTTGAAGAGTTGTCTTTTTGATGATAGTTACCCCTTTTTGAGTTCGGATTAACTAATTTACGAAAAAGGAACACTCTAGTTGATCTCAGCTAGAAGAGTTGTCTTGGGAATTTTTTAAAACTTTTTCGAGCCCTAGGGACTAAATCATACAAAAAAGGACCTTTTGGAGTCTTCTTCTGTTTTCGTTCAGACTCTCTAAACATGAACGATACCGAGTTAACTTTCAATGGACTCCTTAAAATTAAACACTAAGAGACCCTATTTTAGGAACAAACCCCTTCTTTCTGAGGTTCGTGAAACATATGAGAATAGACTTATCTTATGACAAGCTGCAACGAGTGTTTGTTACCCTCTTTGAACTCGTAAAAACAAAAAGAGGAACTCATCACTCATGATGGGGAAAGTAAGGGAAGGAAACCATATTTCATTTGCAATAATGGCAGTTGTTAGTTACCTTTGAACATGGCACTTTTCCACATTTCATTTAGTCAATTGGATATTCATCTTGCTTCCAAGTCGATCCATTTTCATTAGTCATGTCACACCTTTGAGTCTTTCAAAGAATGCATCATCCGTCGTTGCATTATGTCTTGGTATCTACCTGGTCAAGTCAATGTTGCCAAGTCTTCGGTAGTGTCGCCTAATGTTTGGGAAGTCATGTTGAGAGTTTGCATATGCAGTCAAAACAACTTTGTATTAGTTACTATTGAGTCATTCCTATGGTTACATCATACTCAAATTCCCAAAAAAATTTCTGAGTTTCGTGTCGTCGATGTGGGATTCATCATGGTTCTCCTTCGATGAGATTGTTCCTGTCGACTTCAACTCATCATCCAGGAATTAGTTTTATAAACAAAAAACAAGTACCTTGAGATCTGTATGCATCAATGATAGATCCTCTCGCTTTCGACATATATTTACATCATTGACCTTTGATCGAAAGATTCAACTGAGTGTTCAACATCAAACCATCTATTCACACTCAGGATATTGTACTGGGGTACCTTGAGAATCATCAACTCCCATGCACTTGTTAACATTTCTCTTCATTGACTGGTAATCAAGTGGTTTCTACCATGTTCAACATCAAGACATTGTAATGACATGGATAGAATCACACTTTTGGTGAAGATGAGACGAACACCCTGGGTATCTATTAAGTACTCATTGCTTTCCCCAAGTTGCGATGGAGTATTTGTATGAGTCCTAGCATGGATCCGCATTTGTATGGTTGTGGTTGTGCTCAAATTTGTGTCCACATGACATGGATCTACATTGTATGTCTGGTAGCTATGTCCAAGTTTGAGTCTTCTTCGCATGTAACTACGTTGTATTCTAGTAACCATGATTATTCATACCTCGCAAGGGTTTTCCTTGTATTGGTCTGCAACCATGATGAAAATTTATTTGGATATGAGTCAAAGTATTGATGTATTGTAGAAAAGTCGAGTTGATGAAGATCTTCGATCAGTGAATTCTTGCCTTGAAGCGATAACTTGTTCTTACAGATATTTCACCTATCATATTCCTCTATCCTCATGCTTTGGGGGGGAATTCTATTACACACATTTCTCGTTACCACCATGTAATGAGAACCAAAACATCAGAATTTTCCTCAAAATACTTAAGATATGAAGTTAGACTCAAGCCAAGACTTATGATTTTACACTTTTTTCCACCATCGCCTTTTCCCTTTGGACAATGTGCGTTACCCTTGTTAGTAACGCCATTTTCCAGTTAGCAATGAGCGATAAGCAGTGCCACCTCCTTATCCCTTTGAGAAATAAGTAGTGCAACCTTGGTAACGGTTTGTCTCAATAGAAAAAGAGCGTTGCTCGAGTTTTAAAAGGAAAAAGAGAATATTCACGAAGCTTCTGATCAAAGATCAGCTTCATGGCACCCTCATCCCTACACTCTTGGACCACCTGGACGCGAGATTCCTCCTTCTAAGATCTCCCTTCTGCCTCATCCATGAGAATCTCAACCATTCCTATCCTTCCATAGCTAAAGTATTGGCTCAACCCCCATGGATAAAGGGAGGAAGATTATGCTACAACACAAAAATTCTTGCCAAATCTAGCCAAGGAGGGTGAGCATTAGGAAGACAAGTTGAATATTTAGAGGCAAGACCTTGCTTGAGAGGAGACATCTCAACACTAAGGCATATCGGTTGTGATCTCTCTCTTACTTTTATTATGCAATGAAAGTTCCTTTCCCGTAATTCCTATTGTGTATTAATCACTGGTTTTATTATCAAATTCCTTAGTCATTGATATAGGATTGTAGATAGTATTTGGTACTTTTATCTTGTATGCTTTTGTGATGTGCTTATTGCAGGTGAACCTATGGAGATATAGTATTCTAGAAGGCTGGTACATTACATTGTATTGCAAGTGAAAGATATATTCCAAGAATTCATCAATCCTAGGTAAATATTGTTTATCTTTGTTACTCATTTGTTCTAGTTGTGAAGGATTTCAAGCTAGGGAAACAGGTTCCATGAGACACATTCATTTCATCTTCAGTTATCCTAGTACCACATTTTCATGATTTAAGGAGGCCATGCGCCTTTTCTCACCTACCTTGGTTAGTTAACTGATTGTGAAGTGATTTGGTTGTCCAGAATGTTAGCACCATTTTAGCTTGCAAGTGAAAAGAAGGAGAAGGTTTAAATGAAGAATTATAGTTTTGAAACTTTGCTAATATGACCGTGGATGATACAATGGAGAATAAAGGAATGGAATGCGCTAGTGGTAAATGTTTTAAAACTTCGACGGTCAATATCTTAAGGTGGAAATATCAACAGTGACAAATAGATCTGCTATCAAAAGTTGCAAGACAAAAGTAAAGTTGGTGATCAGCGAAAAGGATTAACAGACCTTTTAGATCTACTGTGGAGGAAAAAGGAAAACGAGATCGACAGAGGATATGTTGTGGGAAGATGCATGGTAAAAGACATATTAACAATTGGTGGAAAGCTTAAAACGTAACTTGAATCAACGGTGAATATGTAATATGAATGAGAGAATCGGTGGATATGGGATTTGCTGTAAGAAATTGCATGGTCAATGATGAATTTAAGATTAGAGGAATGATTAAATACCATATTTGATCAACGGTTAGAATAACAGGTGGATGAGATCGACGACTGTTAGGTGATCTGCCAGAGGAAGCTGTGCACTAAATTAAAAATCAGGGGACAACAGAAAATAGAGGTGATGGTTAAAAGATAAATGGAATCAACGGTGTGTGATGAAGATCAAGTAAATCTACGAAGGATAGATTATCCTCTAGGGAAAACTGCACGATATATAGGTAAGGTATTATGCAGTGGAATGAAAAATGTTAAAGTTAAAATGCAATTAGGATCAACGGTTCAAGTGGGAGTTGGATTAAATATATGGTTAGAAAGATCTCCACTCTCCTGACATGCATAGAGGTTAAAATACGATTCCCCTAATGGAAAATATACCACCTTCCATGTGGAAATAAAGGAGGTTTGCAATAGAATAAAGTGGTAGGAGGAAACCACTTGACTCTGAAACCACCATTTCGAGAATATTATAAAAGGGAGGAACACATGTTTAAGGGTTATCGAGTCATTTTGTGCATTGGAAGAAGAAATCATCTCTGCATGGACATAGCCAATTTGGACAACTATCTTTCCAGTTGTCAATCTGCCAAGTAGGCCACGTTTTCACCCACTTAGTAATATTTGAAAATGGATAGCGGAGGTGAAGTTGAGACACAAGTCTTAGAGTTTTAGAAACTGAAGGAGGTTTTTGAAGATAGAGATGATGACATTTTCGATACTATTCTATCCTTTGTCCTTGTTCACCATCTCAAAACCAAGTTAGAAGCCTTCAAATACCAAGGCACCGACCTGCATGGTGTATTCCAGTCTCATTTTTATCATTTATTCATTGACCAAACCCTAATTCTCCTAGATTTAATCAACTAGTGTGCGTCAAATTACTCCTCCTCTAAGAGAGTAATAATAGACATTGCTAAAACCAAAACCCTTTGCCATGTAAACTCCCTTGCTGTCCAAGATTCTCTTACAATCCTACCTTCATTCACCTAGATCCAAGAGGAGTTTGTAGAAGAAGACCTGATTCAGTTATTTAGGCATACACCCATTGAAGAGAAGCAAACCTTTTTCTCCATATGATTTAGAACTAATGTATCCCCTGCTAACCAACCCTTTCCCTTGGATATCAACATGTTTAATTAAGAGTCCAAACTCGTTATTTCAATGCTGAGTCAATTTTCACGTTTAGATACAAGCTTATTTGTCCTTGAGCTATTAATGAGTATGTTATTCAAAATAAGTATGAGTCAGTTAGAGTCACAGTCACATCAACCCCACTGCCTTAAATATGATGAGTTCCTAGCTGAAGCCATCCATTCTCACCTAGTGAATTTCCACACTACCAGCCACTACAAGTTTCAGTCATAAGTCACAGTCACATCAACCCCACTGCCTTAAATATGATGAGTTCCTAGCTGAAGCCATCCATTCTCACCTAGTGAATTTCCACACTCCCAGCCACTACAAGTTTCAGTCATACCTGATTAGAATGTTTCTTTTTTTCAATGAGGAAAACATGCAACTTCCAGAGATGGTACTTACTGCAGAAATAAGTAATGATTTTTTCAAATACATGAACCTTTTGATGGAAAAAGTGTATAAAGTATTCTTTCAGAATAAATTGCCTAGAGTGATTCCAGAGATGAAAGAAGCTTTTCAGTTTTCTCTTGATAGGGAAATAGGGGACTTGTTTATGTTAGAAGAGCATACTATAATCAGGGTGTATGGTTTTTCTCATGAACCATATATCTTTCCAGCATTCTTAGCCCCTATATTTTTTTCCTTGGAATTTATAAGATAGAAACTAATTGTGGAGAATGAAAATTTTATCAGTTTTAAGAAGGATTCTGAGATTAAGTTTCCATGGGTAGTTGGTCCATTCATTATAAAAAATAAATCTTCACTCCCTGTAGTTGAAAGTATGCTACAAGGGATGAATTTAAGAAATCTACTGCAGTCAATTATGATCCATGCCATGCTATTTCACAAAGGAGGAAGCTGAATAAGAACAAAACATTTGAGCATCAGGTAGTGAAAGGATTAGCTGAAAGAGATAATTGGATGGAATATTAAACACAAATGAAAGATGAAGAGGTTTTACAAGAAAATCCATTGGCTATAATGAAATCAAGAACACTAATAGTTTCCACCCCAAGCAAAGTAGAATTGGTAGGTAAAAGAACTCATTTATAGGCCATGGATACAGAAGAAGAAGGAACTCAGAAACATATAAAATACGAAGGATTGAATTTGAAGGAGAATTGGTAGAGATAGCTAAGAGTGAAATCAAGAAAAAATAAGAAAATATCAGAGGCCCATCTTTTGATGTACAAGAATATGAGTTTTCATAGGTACAAGAAACATCAAGTGATAAATTTAAATCCAAATATGACTTGTATGAAAAGTATAAGAAAGACAAGGAGATATATTTAAAAGAATCCTCAAAACTATACTCAAAAGTCAAGAATATATCGAGCAAAGAGGTCTCACTGGTCATTGTTAAAGATCATACTAGAAATACTTTAAATTTAGCACTTGCTACGAGGAACATAATTTATGAGATGAGATTAAACTTGAAGACTATCCTAGTGCCTGATATGATTCACTTGTATAAACAGACCGGGGATGTTATTTACAGTGACTTGATGAAAGCTACTCTTAAATTATCTAAGCTGCAATCCACAATGTCCAAAATGGAAAATCAACCGAGACAAGAGAAAGTGGAAAACAAGGTGCACCAACAACAAATAAAGAAGCTCCAAGAAGATTTGCTGACCATAGACAATGAAGCTGATAAAGGAGAGGTAACAAAAAAGATTCTAGATGAGAAAGAAAACACCATCCAGTTTTTAAAAGAAAGTTAAAAATCCCTGCAACCCAGTTAATTCAGGATTTTGAATTAATAGAATTAGAAAAAGAGAAATAATTGCTTTCCCATGAGCTGAATGACATTAAGGAAAAGCTATTGAATATTGCTGAAGAGAAAAATAAATGGGAAAAAGAGAGAGGTTTCTTAATTGCAAAGATATATGTTCTGAATGAAAATCAGTTGATTTTAGAAAAGGAGAAAGAAGACGAAAGCAAGGAAGAAGAAGTACAAATAGTTCAAACCACTACAAAAACAAATACTGAATCTATTGTACATGCTATTTCACAAGTGAGTCTAAGAGACATAGATAATTGGTTTAAAATTTTAGAATTGGAATTTGGATGATGCAGTCAAGAGGAAAGAAGAAGAGAGGAAAACCTTGGAAAACAAAAATAAATAATTGATGGATAAAAATAAGAAATTAATGAAACCGTTAACATGCCATTTATTAGTACAAGGAGCTATACATCTCCTTTGGGATATGTTGATCTCAGAATCCACTAAGATCAAACCTTACTTAAATTTCATACATGATAAAGAGATGGTGATAAATGCTGCTAGGCATAGTTGTACAACCGTGAAAGAGGCATTGAACAGGAAACCAAATTGACACAGCTAAACATACAATAAATTTCCTTTCTACTCTATCTAAAGAGGAATTAAGGACGATTGGAATCAAATATAGAATTACATTCATTACTTGGGCTAGAAAGGTGGTAGGAAAACATCAATACATAGAAACTGTGCAAGCAAAAATTGGTATAATGGTACATCAAATTAAAACTTTCAAAGATTCATTTGTGCCCCTGTTTAAAAAAAGGCATCCTTCTATTTGGGAAGAAGATGGAATACTTATGTCTCAAGCTGAGTATCAAGCATTGCTAGTCAAGTCTAGATTGGATAACAGGAAATTTGAAGACATGAATCAATCCTTGTCAGGAAAAAATATTATTGACAAACTAGCAGTGGATTTTGAATTGGTGAATATGTTCAGAACAATTGGTGGGAATTTTCCACCTATAGCCTATGTGGACCATGTAGAGCTGAGAGTACTTTAAAGAGAGATGGCCAATTTGAAGTTTCCATGTGGAGACCAGTGGAAGACAATAGAGAAATTTGGCAAGATGAAATATAAACTACATTAGTAAGACTTCATCTTAAGGCCTGAGTCACGTAGAAGACCAATTTTGTTTTGAAATAATGTAATATATATTTAAAGATTAGTTTGTTAGAAGATAGTTGACATATGTAATAAGGAAATTATATCTTCCTATTTTTAGTGTGTAAGCGGTTATTAGCCGAAGGAGCAATTTTTTTGTATTTAAGAACTATTTTGAAATGTAATGAGGGTTGGAACCTGTGAGCAAGAACCGATTTTTGTAAGAGATCTTCAAGATTAATAAAAGGATTTCATATCCAAGCAGGTTTTCTACCAGAGATTCTCGTGTTATTAATTTTACAATTTGTACTTTCTTTCCTTTATGTGAATGTGTTTCCTGTTTATCTTTCCATTCTGTTATATTTTCATGGTTGGATAAGTATATATTGAATCAGAATTCATAGGTTTATTCTCTAATTATTTGATTTCATGCATCCACAATTTGTTTCCACTGAAGTTAATATTGAATTCATCTTTAGATTCCCATATTAATGGATTGTTTCTTATTCTTCCTTATCGCCAACCAACCAACATTTTGACTGTAAAAGAGTGACTTTCCTGCCTCTGTTAAGAATTCCATTGGAAAGCACTGTCATTAATTATTATTCATATTTGACTCCATGCTCGATGACCACCCGTTTCAGCCATTATCACCATTAAAATTTGTTTCTTTTTTAATATATCTAGCCTTTGTGTTTATCTATTGAGAGATCCCTCTCTGGTAGGAAAGAATCCAACTTTCCTCCGAAAGGCTTGTTTTGTGGTTACCTTAGACTTATCCTCTCATAACCAGGGATAAAATACGAGTGCTAACATTTTGGTGCAGTTGCCGGGGAACGAGAGTTCAAATCTTCCATAGGAAGAACGACATTTTTTTTTAAGAAAAGAGAATTTCTGTGGGAAAACATGAGTTCTTACATCCAAAGTTGGTTGTGTTTTCTCTCGGGTGACTCCACATTAATTTTGAAGAAGGTGTTTCAAATATGGCATCCTATCTTTTAGAAGAGAACATACTGGATAAAACCCTAACTTTGAACCTTTATATAGTGTGGAAGATCCATAAATTTTAATTAGGAAAAGAAGAGAAAAGGAACAAGAAGGTACTTCTCAGATAGAAATATCATTTCCTCAAACTCAAGAAGAATTTCTTAGATTTCAAGATTTTGATTTGGAAACAAAGTTTGAACAATATTTTTTAAGGTCCAAGTATGAATCATATTTAAAACAAGTTTCAATCAATCCAAATAGACTTCATTCTTATCTTCTAGATTCACTTTGGAAAAATCTCTAGAACACTGTAAAAACATAAGAAATAAATCCAATAATCCAAACTCTTCAACCACTAGTTTCCAGTATTATTCAAAATCCTCATATTGCTCAAAACCCTCCTAGATCCATGGCTGCTAGGTTTGCTCCACTTGTCTTGCCTGCTGTCTTACACGACCCTTCCACATAATTACTCTAAGATGATTACATTCTTTGATGGGGAGGGAAATTTTATAGCTAGATAACACATGGATCGATTTGATGATTTCATTGACTTAGAAGAGGTGGATTATGATGATGCAAAAATGAGATTGTTTGCACAAAGTTTATCAGAGGAAGAAAAGAGGTGGTTTAAATATTTTCCTACAAGATATATTGCTACTTTTGAGGGAAGATAAGAAAAATCTTTTGCAAATCATATCCCAATACAACAACTTAAAGAAAAGGAAGTTTGAGTCTGTGCATGAATTTTCTAGCATATTTATGAGGGTTTACAATTCAATACCAGCTGACATTAAACCCCTTGTAGGAGCTGCAAAACTACATTATGTTGATGCATTTGATAATGATTTTTCTTTGTTGTTGAGAGAGAGGAAAAATGCCAATCTCCTTGCTATGTTTAAAGATGATCTGGAGGTAGAAGCTAACTTAATGGCTTCTGGAAAAATGAAACAAAGAGTGGAGGTAGATAGGAGAAAAACCATGGAAGAAAATCAACCCTCCACTTCTTCATCTACAGATGCAAAGTTTGATATAATGATGAAAACTATGGAATGTTGATGGATAGATTAGAATTGGATAATAGGCCTCCAAACAGAGATTAACCTGAACAACAAATAAGAAATCCTAACTTTACGAGACCTCCTCCCCCTCATATTAGACAACGAGAGCAACAAAATCCAAGGAATGTCGAGGAGCAACCGATAAGACACCTTTTCCAGAGAATTTTGTGGAGGAAGAAGGAGAAGGAAATGACTATGGATGATCACATACACCATTTTGATGATTTGGATTTTGAGATTTACCTTACAGAAAAAGAACATAATTTGTTTGCTCAAGAAGATGAATCTAATACTTTTGAGTTAGAGACAGATCAATATCGACGAGGATATCAAAATATCGTGAATGATTTTCATAGAAAGGTAAATTTGAGAAGTAGAGATGTAGTTATAAATAAAGGAAGGATTCTTCCAAATCAGCCTTCTAGCAGCCAACAAGATAAGAAAAAAAAGAAAAACATAAAGAGAATGTTGTATAGAAAGTTCCAAAAAATAAAAAAAAGGACATGTCAAAAGAAAACAAAAAAGAAATGCAAATAGAAAGTGATAAAACAAGCTCCTCTTTCAATCTGCAGAATGAAATATCCATGATAACAATTTCCACCCCTTTCAATGAGTTGTTGAAGAATAATGAATATATAGAAAATATTACCACAATGGTCAAAACAGATGGAGAATTCCATCCCAACACTTTAGAGTTGACAGATGATGCCCAAACAATAGTTATTGGCCCTATAATAGAAGATATTGATGAAGAAGATGTCCCACCTTTTTATGTTAGTCTTAATGTTCATGACATGATTCTACATAATGCCATGTTGGATTTTGGTGCATCACACAACCTCATGCCAAGAGTGGTGGTTGAAAGTCTGGGATTAGAGATCGTGAGACCTTATAAAGATTTATTCTCTTTTGATTCCAAAAAGGTTAATTGTTTAGGGCTCATCAAAGATTTGGTATTTACTCTTGCACAGATTCCTACCAAGAGTATTATTCTGGATATAGTGGTGGCTGATATTCCTCCTATGTTTGGCATGCTTCTATCTAGGTCATGCCTCAAAATTGAAACGAACCTTACAGATGGATATGTCTTATGCAAAAATTACCTTGTTTGGTCAACATAGAAGATTATATAGAGAAAAGAGATTAGCATATGTAGTAAGTACTCAATAGAAACTAGATAATCACCCTATATATGCTGTTGATATTGATTTGGGGTCTTCAGTTTTCTATAATGATTTCCATTATGAAGAGAATTTTCCAACTGAAGAAGACCTTCCAATAGTAATTGAACTGAAGGAAGACAATGAGTTTTCTAAAAGACAGAATGCCTTGGAACATAAGAAGAGAGATGAAGGGGTATGGTCTATGTACTTTGATGGATCGATAAGTAAGGAAGGAGATGGAGCATGTGTCTATATTATTACTCCAGACATAGATTTTAAGGTGTATTATTTTAAATTGACATTTGAATGTACAAATAATGTTGCAGAGTATGAAGCTTTGTTATTTGGATTAAATGCATTGAAGGAATTAAAATAAAAAAGAATAGATGTCTATGGGGACTCATAATTAGTTATAAATCAGGTGAATGGAAGTTACTAGACTAAGCATCCTATAATGAGAGATTACAGAAATGAAGTTTGGGATATTCTTGGCAATTTTTCAGTGAACATAGATTGATGGTAATTCCAAGGATTGAAAACATGATAGTTGATTCTTTGGACAATACTGCTGGAAACTTTAAGATTCCCATCTATTCAAATAAAAAGTATAAAATTGAAGTTGTAAATAGGACTTCCATCCCTGAAAACTCTAAATATTGGCAAGTGTTTGAATATGATTTGCAGATAAAGAGATTTTTAGAAATGTCTGATGAGTTTTCCAATACAGTTATTGATAAGGAAAATCATAATTTGGAAAATGTTTTAGATGATGAGAATTTGCAGAAGCAGATGAGGGACATACAAATTTAAAAAGTAGGATTGGAGGTAAGGGTATTATTCAACACAAGAGTAATTTTATCCCCAAAGGCCTAAAAACCTTGCAATACAATCTAATGAAGAAGACATTCTGGATCATAACATTGGTATAGAAGAACATCCCAGGATAATAAAACTTTCAAAGAAATTGCCTGCAAATGAGAAAGAAAAATATATTGGTTTAATGAATAAATTTTCTGATGTTTTTTCTTGGAGATATGAGGATTTAAATCAGTATGATACTTACATTATACAACACACCATCCCAGTGAATCCAGGAGAAAAGCCTTTCAGACAAAAACTTAGAAGAATAAATCCCATGTTATTACCTCTGATTGAGAAAGAAATAAAGAAGTTGTTCAATGCAAAAATCATAGTCACACTTAGATTTTCAAAATGGGTGGCTAATTTATTGCATGTTAGGAAAAATAATGGAGAAATAAGGATGTGTGTGGATTTCAGAAATCTCAATAAAGTCTCTTTAAAAGATAATTACCATCTACCCAAAATGGATCATATCTTGTAGAAAGTGGTTGGCACAGAGAGAATTTATATAATGGATGGATTTTCAGGTTATAATCAAATAAAGGTCCACCCCGAAGATCAGGAAAAGACAACATTTACCACACATTGGGGGACCTTTATGTATGCCAAGATGCCATTTGGGTTGATGAATGCATGAGCATCTTTTTAGAGGGAAATGGACATAGATTTTTCCAAAGAGAAAGATAAATTTGTTGTGGCTTACATTGATGATATTACAATTTTCTCTAAATATGACAGGGATCATATAAAGAATTTAGAACAAGTAATTTTAAAGTGCATAAAATTTGGTATTTCCCTAAATCCTAGGAAATCAAATTTTGCTATGTAGGAGGGAAATTTTTTGGGTCATATTATTTCTAAGGATGGAATACGAATTGATCTTGATAGGGTAATGACAATTATGAAAGTGGAAATACCAAGGAGTAAAAAGGAAGTTCAGTCAGTTATTGGTCAGGTTAACTTTTTGAGGAGATTTATTCCTAGTTTTACAGAAATTTTGAGTGTCACCAATATGCTGAGAAAGGATTCTCACATCAAATGGACTATTGAAGTGAAAAAGTCCTATACATATATTAAGCAAGAAATAACTGAAGCACTAGTTTTAGCTAGTACTGATTTTTCAAAATATTTTATAGTTTTTTCTTTTGCTTCTGATCATACTATAGTTGGAGCGTTTCTACAAAAAAATCAAGAGAATGCAGATCAACCCATTTCCCTTTTCAGTAAAATTTTGAGGGATGCAAAACTCAAGTATGAGATAATGGAGAAGTAATACTATGTATTGATTAAATATTTGAAAGATTCCAGGCTTTATATTCTTCACTCTCATGTTATTACTTACTTTCCTAATAATGTTGTGAAAAGTATCCTCACTGAGCCTGATCTGGAAAGGAAGAGAGAAAAGTGGATTGCAGTTTTGTTAGAATATGATTTGGAAATCAATCCCACCAAATTGGTGAAATGACAGGGGTTGGCTAAGTTGATGACATAGGCCAATTGTGAATCCTTGCAACTGAATTTATTATCAAATACTTCAAATGGTATGGAGTTGGGGATACAGGTAATAACATAATTTTCTTTATCTCCTTGGTACAATGACTGTTAGCACTACATTTGAAAATTTTCCAGTTCTGGGCTTGGAAGTATTAGAAAGGATCCTATCAGTAAAGAATTATACAAATGCCTCTCAGGTTATCGAATCGAAAAGCTCCATCGGCTAAGACCATTAGATGGAGAAGGGATCTCTATCTACGATGGTAGATCCTTCCAAAGGTTAAGACATGCAACAATGAAAATGAGATAAAGAGGCATCGTGGATCAATGATCTAGATTCACAATAGAGGAGATCAATGATGAAGCGTGATCCCACGGGTCGAAGATGCGAGAAAAGATTTAAATTTGGTATCTGCGAAGCCTGTTAGAAAGGATAAGCAATGAAAGGCCGAGATCAAGGCAAAGCCCGATCAACGGCCTAGGGCGACTCTACTGGGAAAATGTGCGTGAAAGATGGAGCTTTTCTGAATCATGAAATGAATTAAAAGACGAAGATATCTGATGGTGGAGACAAGAGTCGGTGAAGATCCACGGTCATGGATAATTTCGTAGTTCAAACTAGCACGGATAAAGTTGCGATTCCAAATCACGAGAAAGGGTATTGGCTGTAGAGATCAACGGCCATGATGAAGGGTCAGGATGGATCGACGGGTGTGGGGGATTCCACGACTCGAAAATTCTCTTTTGATTGAAGAAGGAAGATTGGAAAAATGTTAACATGCCCACAATTGGGCGGTCCAAATGAAGGCAGGTTGCAGATCATGGATCTGTATTAGTTCCGCTGAGGAAAATTGTGCGGATGTTAACCTTGGGTCCCGTTATTGAAATCTCACACATAGAAGGCTCAGATTGGGAGAGGAAGTTGATCTACGGTGCATATAACAAGAGAAGCTCGATGGTTAAATATTGTAAGGGATTGTAAAAGAGAGCCACGTGGAGACATAGGATTCATTGTTCCAAGTCTCAAGATCGACGGACTGCCTGACTGCATGAGAAATGCCAGCATGGACAAAATATCCCGATGAACCTAGTGTAGAGAGGATGGCCTCACGTATGAGCTGACCAATAATCATGACCCTCGACGCCATTTGTGATAGGCATGGGGTGAATATTGTGTCCAATGTCACCATCCTTCTCGACTCTAGATATTAGGCACGTGGCTTGCATAGAAAAAAAATGGGGAATCATGAAGTTCAGATGTTTGAAATGACGAATTTGGCCTCTACATGAAGCAAAGAGATGCAACGAGCTGAATCTGCTCAAACACCACCATCACCGTAAGCGAAAGGGAAAGAAGGGTCAGATCCAAATGCCTTGAACTAGATGAGAAGCCACACAGGAAAGCACTTAAAAGTCTTATCCATGGCCGATAAGATAACTGAACATCAGAGGAGGCGGCTTTAATGGATTTTTCACAAGATGAGAAGACCCTCGCCCATGTGTCACACATGCTATTGTTATAATGACCAGTGTTCAAGTGTACATCCATGTTGGTGAGCTATCTCTAGGTCGATCCGGCTCACCCTATATAATGCCACCTTCCGAAGCTGTTGGAGCATGGAAATGGGTAGACACTGAGAGAAAGACCATAAAGGTTGAATTATGTGAAGTTTTGAGTTTCCTTGCAGACAACAATGGCCGTGTGGTTCAAGAAACTAGTTTGTTAGGGGGTATTGATGGTTGGTGAACATAAAACTACATTCCTTCATCATCCTGGTTATTTATACCAAGAATCGCCAACCACCGGGGCACAAATGTTAAGCACTTAGAGAGATTCACCTACTTCTAGATGGCCCTACCTTCGACTATGTTGTGCGTGGGTTTTTACATCCCAGGGACGTCCCTCCGGAAAGTCCAGTTGTAGTCATGGCGTCCAAAGTCCCAACACGTAGTGGTGACTTCACTATTGGAGCAAATGCTCAGACTCGGACAGTATAGGTCCGAAGCCTTCATCACCACCCCTGTAATCTCCACTGACCAAATTTACCAAGGGAGAGGAGGAGGTCAAACACACACCCGACTGCGTGGCCCACAAGAGAATCCTCCTCATAGGAGGTAGAGAGTAGTACAAGAATTATAAGCCACTCTAGAGGCTTATCACCATCAAATGCATGGCCACCCTTTTTCCAGTCCCCTCCTATAACAGTGTTACCCCACGAAAGGGGAGTTGGGAAAATGGCTGAGCACCAGAGCATGGGTTTTCTTGTCAACCTTTGAGCACCATGGTTTGAAGAAGGTAGGCCGGTCAAAGGAGGTAGAAAGACACATCAACAACAGTCCGAGTTAGCAACAGACCGCCAGCAAGCGATATAAACGATCGTTTTCATACCAAGTTACCTGAATGAAGAAAACTCGGCACTGTTAGTCCAACTACCATGTGCGGCAGCTCCATAATGTTTGTTTAATATTTGTAAATCGTGGCAATAGTACCACAATTCAAACTGTTAGTGTCTGATTGTGACTAAAAATAGTTTCCAGACCTTGTTTCAAGGATTAGCCTAAGGTCTGAGATAGTATAAATGTACTCCCAGTAGAGGGAGAAATGGGGTTGATTGGGAAACTTTCAAGGGCCGAGGCTCTCCATTGTAATTTGTTTCTAACTTTCCATGATATGAATAAAATTGGAGAGGAATGATAAATTTTTATGGCAGAGATTCCTGCGTCGTCTTTTCTTTCAATATGTAACTTCCTTATGTGAATGTTTATCTTGTTTTTCATTCCAGTTTGTTATCTACTTTCATGTTTGGACAGATAGTGTATAAGGGCCATAATTCATCATGTATGATCTTGGCCCTTTGTTTCAAACATTCTTAAACAATTTCTTCTAAATTCATGCAGAATTCATCTTGTAGATGCTCTGTGTGATGGACTGTTTCCCTTCATCCGCTAGTCATTTGCTAAATATCTCCTTATTGAAGGATGGACGATTACCTTGCCTCTGTCTGTAAATTTCCACGATTCTTTACCTCCTGTAACACGTTCCATACCAGGACTGTCGACTCCATTTCCCAATGGCTCCCCTCTCTGATCATCCCACTGAACAGTATAACAACACACCCATTCCACTCAGGAATTTGACCTCCTGACCATTCTCGATTGAATATATTGCGTGAGCGAATTTGGTAAGTAGCGAGAGATCCCTTTCTGACTGTGTTGGGTCAGAAATATAGTCTAAAGTGGTTTCTAATGTTACCTTGGTATTTTCCTCTCACAGCCTGGGTATGTTCTGAGTGCTAACAGTGACATTGTGTATGTTTTGCAAAATTTATAAGCACCCCCAGGATTGAGTAAAACCAGAGCCAGGTAAGTGAAGTTGAAAGCATCAAAATTTTGCATTATGAACCAGTACTTGTATTGGAAATGTCCGAGAGGTGTCTTGTTAAAATTATTAGCGGAGAATGAAGCCCAACATACTATGAGATAATTTCACCAGGGAGTATGTTGAGGAAATCATTCATGGAAAGTGTTTGCAAATAACATATTGAGATAAGGCTTCTATTTTCCCACAATGTTTTCGGATGTATACAAAGAGGTCACAGCTTTCCATGAATGCCAAAGTTTTGATGGAAAGAGGAATTTAATGTCATTACCACTCAATCCTATTTCAGTAGAAGCACCATTTCAGCAGTGGGGGTTAGATTTCATTGGAGATATTAACCCACATTCTTCACGTCATCACAAATGGATCCTGACTGCAAATGATTAATTTACTAAATGGATTGAGGCCATACCTACTAGAAGGGATACATATGTTGTTATTATGGATTTTCTGGAAAATAATATTTCGTCAAGGTCTGGATGTCCCAGAAGACTTGTAGCTAATATGCATAAGCTTTCAATTCTAATAAAATGATTTATTTCTGTCACAAATACCACATCCTCTTAAATCATTCCACTTCATATTATTCTCAAGGAAATGTGCTTGTTGAATCCTCAAATATAAGTTTGGTAATAATAATAAAGAAGTTATTGGAGGAGAACAAGAGAGCATGGCACACCAAATTGTAGTATGCTTTATGGGAAGACATAATAAGTACTAAGAGAGCTATTGGCATGTCACCTTTTCGGTTGGTATATGGAGCAGAGGTGGTGTTTCCAGTGTCTTTAACTTTTCCTGTAATGAAACTGCTACAAGAACAGGATGAATAACCTAATCATATGCATAGGAGGATAAATCAGATCATTGACTTGAATGAGGTAAGGGAAAAAGCTTGTGACAGAGTGTAGGTACACCAGGAAAAAATGAAGACAACTTTTGAAAGGAGATTTAAAAAAGAGCATTTTTAGGTTGATGATCTAGTTCTAAAGTGGGATGCAAGGAAATAAGACAAACATGGTAAGTTTGATCATTTGTGGAAAGGACCATATATCGATGCTGCATATAGAAGGGATAATTCTTTTATTCTGCAGAATAAAAATGGGGTTCAACTTAAAGGATCCCCTGTTAATGTAATATTTCTGAAATGTTATTTGTCTTGATGATGAAGGTAATTTGTATATTAGTTGTATATATTTGTTTTTATTGAAATATGAGTACAGATGGAAAGTTGAAGGATTTGAATCTCGGAGAGAAGGCCCTAAGATATTAATATTTATCATTTTATTTGATTTACTTATAAAAAAAGAAAAATAAATCAGAGTTGTATACCATATTTTACGCAGGGAATAATAGATGTATCGGAACTGCATCTGTTATTTGGATTTTTTATCCTTGATGTTTCAATCCCTCAAAGGGATCATCCTTAGGAGTGTAAGATCTCAATGGAATCAAGGTTGCATGCATCCAAAAATATGTAAGGAATTTTTCTATCATTTAAGTTTCTGTTGGAGGAGGTAGTCGGCTAAGCCGACTAGGTTCTCTAGTTGACTAATTGTAGATTATTTCGACCTCATAGGTCGTGTTTGTTGGTTGAACCGAAAGGTATTTATTGTAAATTTTTTGTAAACACACACACACACACACATATATATATACTGTAGAGTTGGATAGATACTTGGTTCAGTTTATTGTATGAACCCACATGTGTTTTTGAGTAATATAATATGTTATTCTGTCTACCATTCTTGTCTCCTGTTCTATTATTGTTATATGATTCTATATGTGTATCATTGGTAACCTTGCAATCTAATTGATTACAACATTGGTTCCACTGTCTGTGATACATATGCTAGATGAAATGACTATGACCAGATGATATCAGAGCAGGAGATTAAGAATTGGTGGGAGCGTAAAATTGCGAACTACCTGCAAAACTGCGCTAGAAGAAACATACTGACTATTACCCAAGCAAAGGATAAGTTTTTCTATGAAACCCATGAAACGTTTGTCGAGTGCGTACCTCAGTCACTGAAAAAGCTACTAGATGAAACAACCAGCAAGAAATAAAGAACAACAGTTACTACAGAAGTTAACAAGGGGAGGCCACATAAATTTGTTGGAGTAGTTCGAAAGAATCGCTAACGAGTTCTATGAGGAATGAGAAGCTGACGAAAGAGTCTTTGACGATAGTATCAAAGAGAGATTCTATAACGACCTCACCTAAATTTTCCTATGTTCGTTCAAGACACTTATGTTTAAATTTTTTATTGACATAGGTGTTGGTCACATTGTCGAACCTCGTCCATTACTGATAAGTCCACCTAGAAACACAAACTAGAAGGCCAAGCAGAAGGAGTGGGAGAAATTTATTCAAGAAATAGAGTGGGAGTACTTTTTTAAAAACTAGACGGTACCAATCGATATTTCTAAAAGATTTTGGGTTGGCTATGGGGGGGGGGTAGTTGTTCATGTTCTGAAGTAGAGTAGCAAAATTCGTAGTCGACTAATGAAGAAAACACTGATGCCAGCAATGAAAAGTATGAAAAAAGGAGAAAGATCAAACACTTACTCACAAAATAACTCCGGATATATATAAAATAGAATGAGAGAAGAGGAGAAAGAGAAGGGAAGAAATCAGAGAGAAAGTTGCTGTGTTCCAACAAGAAAGGATGACGAATAGAGTGATGGAGGAAGAAGGAAATCCGCTCGAGTCGGGTCATGACCGACAGGAAGAGGGAATCGATGAAGAAGTGTCACCAATGGATGAAGACTTGTGGATAGAGCATGGTAGAGCTCTCTAAGTAAAAATACCCCACAATATCATGTCTCATTCCCCATCAAATATTACTCAAAGTTCCATCATACAAGATATTGTTTAAGAAGACTTATGACTACGAGTTGGGGAAATAGGTGTATAGAGTTGACTAGACAGAAAAGGAAATGATGTCGACCATCTTGTAATTCATCGACTGTAAGAAGGAAATTGGGTTACTTTTCAACCCTATCCATATAATCATAGTATTCACCTACTCTACTCAGATAATGAAGGAGCACCCCCAGCCAATCACAGCTACAGAGAACACACTGGACCAGTCATATTCACAAGCAAGCATACCCCAATTTCAGCAAAATTTTACTTGAGTATCACTAGAAGGAGTCGACATAAATCGACTTCTAGTCGAAAGTGGACTGATTGTTACAGAAAAAACTTCCGACGTAAAAGAAAGTTTCGTCGAAAATAGATGTGAAAACACATTTACAGAGAGTAACCCACCACCACCACTACCCCCTCCACTGCCTGAAGGAGACACAAACGTTGAAGATATGGCACATATCTCTGCCCATATTCCCCTCTATGAGGGTGATGAAGATCCCAAATGACACGAGTTCGTGTGCAAATTGATTTGGTATCCAAATGCAGTTGATAACAAAGACCAACAAATGGCTCAGTTTGCGGGTGCTCTATGTAAGCAAGAACTAATGTGGTACATGACGTATACGGAGAAAAGGCCAAATGCAACCAAAGCTCAAATAAAACAACAGTTCATGTCATTCTTCAAAACATCGGATGCAAAACATATGGCAGCAAAGAAGTTGAAGACTACAACCCAGAAAATGACTGAAACAATTCGAGAGTATGATAAAAGATTCAAATATCTACTAATCCAGTTGGAATATAAAATAGATGAACAATTACTGATCAAATGGTTTGTTGTTGGACTCTTACAGAAAATATGAATGCATATCCGAATGGACAACTTCAACACATATGAATATGCATTGACGAAGGTGTTGTAGATAGAGATAGACGGAAACTAATTTGTCAACCCCATCAATATCTGTATTGAATAAAAATTGGAAATCATGCAGAAATCAATACATAAGATGAGCCTCAAAGGACATGATGTATGGTGTATGAAATTCTTGAGAATGGGTCATACAAAAGACTATTGTCAACAGGAGGAACGTCGACAATATATCTGTTTTGTACAATCAAAGTGCTTTTGCGATATATTCCAGGAGCATGATTTACATGCAACAAAGTATTGCACGTACAATATGAAAAATGAAATTTTTTGCTGGTGTGCAATATGTGAAGTAAAAAGTCACTCGACAACAGAGTGTAAGTTAAACTTGAAAACCCGACAGAATTATCAGGTAGTTTATCAAATGAACATTGTCACATAAAACAACAAAAATGATAATAATGAAAGGAATAATAACAACCATAATGATCTAAACAATCAAAGGTATGACGACCGAAAATATGAGTGCTGGTATGACAATAATAGACGTGGAGGATTTCAAGGTCGAGGCCGATACTTTGGGAATTGGGAGAATAGAACATGTCGACCTATCCAATGCTATACGTGCTTAAATGAAGGACATCGACATGCTAAGTGTCCAAACAAGGACCAGACCGACCTGGAATTTTGTACAAGTTGTGGTGTCGGTGATAACTCTTTGGAGGATTGCCCCGCCATGCTTGAAAAAATTAATAAAAAAAATGTTAATGTCTTGTCTAGTGTTAAAATATGTGATGTTATTCGAACTAAGAACTTGCAAATCGTTACATCAACAAGGCACAAAAACTGGCATGGATAACCCAAAAATAAACAAAATAAAGAATAAAGAAGATTATCCTAACCATGCTATACAAAAACAACTGTATAATGATGCATCGACTATGTTCCAAGAATTAGCTACACAGGAAGAAACTAACAATTCTTGATAGAAGACTACTAAAGAATTAATTAAATTGATAAATACTGACGATTCTATTGCAAAATTAATTGATGTAATGTACAATATCAAAAATAATTCTAGCGAAGGTAAGTAGGATAAAAACATATGTAGCCTTAATTAAAAAAGATAAAAATGATCTTGACCCTTTAGTCGATCTGGAAATTGAAGGATGCCACGTCCGACAATTCATTCTCGACTTCGGATCGCAGGTAAATATAATGACCAGATACACATGGGAACAATTGGGTAAACCCTGATTATACAAATATGACATATCCTTAAAACTAGCAGATCAAGGATTAATTGAACCCATCGGTGTTCAAATTTTTTTTGACATGACTATTAAAGGAATTACAACTAAAGTCAAATTTGAAATAATAAACCCTAAGGAAGGAATAAAACCCAAAGGAAATGGGAAAAAAGTTATCGCTCGAATTCATCCATCATAGGGAGAACCCTGGACAGAACCCATAGATGAAGATGTTGATGTTCGAAAACTATACCAAATATAGAATAATGAGGATTATATCGAGCCAAATGCATATGGAGAACTTCACTTAGGAAATCCATATTCTATTGGTTATAATTCATATGCAGAACTATATGATTGGGAGATCGAAAATTACAAATTAAAAGAAAGGGAATGCTGGACCATTCAATCCATCCGTAAAAATCCAACTCATCAATGTTTCTCTGTATCTGTAATTCCTAAAATATTCGAAAGAAAAACTAGAGATTTTCCATCCTTAGCACCAGTAAAAAAGGAAACATCAAACCAACCATCACTTAGGTATAAAGAACGTGAATCACTAGTCCTTCATATAGAACAAGTTTCTAAAAATTTAGGTGAATAAGGCCGAATTCAAAGCCTGGTCGAGACATTTACGGGGAAGGTTGCTTAGTGGTGGGATACCCACCAGTCGAGACTACAAACATGGTCGACAACTTCAACGTATTTGATCGAAATATTTGTAGGGAAGAAGCTAATAACTCAATTAAATATACCAGTATTTACACAAGGGCATGACCCTGATAAAAAACACATCACTATATGTGAAAAATAATGGAAAAGACTAGGGTATAAAGATGAATGAGTCTGTCCGCACCTATTCCTGTCGACATTAGATTACCTTCCAAATAAATGGTACAAAATGGAAGAAGCATGAGGTGAAACATTCACGTTGAACAAATTAAATGAAAATTTCATTAAGGACTTCAAATTTATACCTGAAGATGACCTACTAGTTGAAGCATCAAAGCAAATAAAAACATTCTTAAAACCGACCGATAACAATACCTCGATAGAAACTCATAACTGACAGAACGCCATATGTCATAACATTCGGCCGGCCAAAATACCACAGGAAACAAGACTTTGACTTGAGACATAAAATACAATTGGGAAAAGTTTCCAATGGAAAACCGATCACCTCGAAACTTCAAAACCAATAATTAATATTTCTGGTCTTAGTGCTTTGTATTATGAGAAATTATAAAAATAATGATATTAAATTTGAAATCATATCTATTATTAACTATTTCTTTTAAATATGTGTTATTATTAATAACATGTTAATATACTAAAAGGAGAATTAAAAGAATCAAATAATGTGGCATACCAAATTCTAAAATCAGGTTTAGATTTAGGCATCTATAGTATAAAATAAAAATTAAGAAAATTGTTGAACAAAAGTCTAGGTTGTTGACATGAGCTTAAGAATATAAATCATTAATAGAAAAACAGATGGAATAAATAAAATTAAAGTTTCCTTTTCAAATGATATCTCATAGGATTTGGCATCTAAACTGAAGAAATGAAGTCCATGGTAGAATATGTAAAGAAGGTCCAATGTATAGTAACAAAAAAACCAAAGTGCAACCAATTGAAATTTTTATTCATGCAATTTTGGAAGTGTCTACCATCATATGGCATGTAAAAAAACATCTATTGACATTTACTAAGATTTCAAATTCCCCCCAAAAAATAAAAAATTACCTCTAACCATGAACCTCCTTTCCATGCTCCACATCTCCCAATTGAGTGCATGTGGTCAAAACACTAGCAACATAAAGTTGTCTACTTAGATTCCGGTGTTATCATTTGATAAAATAGTTTCATGGTCACCTTGGCGTGCTTATGTTAAGAGTAAGATGAAATCGTGGTAGTTCGGTAGATCATATTTCAGTTAATCATTTCCTCTAAAGCTCTATAGCATGTGTGCCATATAAGTGAAAATGTTGGTTTAGAAAGAGATGTTGATGTGGCCACGGAAAAAATTGCAAGTTGGAATGGATTTGATATTGAAGCTAATAACAAAAACTAGCTAATGATGGTTGGAAGCGTTAAAAGAAGGCTTGGCATGTGGTAAGGTTGATTTGAACAAAATGAAAATTGGTTTATGCATTACATAGATGGTGGTTATGCATTCATTAGTAATCTACTTGCGTCACCCCATAACATAATTCTTTACGACAAAATAAAACAATATATTGCATATATTTAGAAAAAGGTTCTCAAAATTTAATGGCCAAATAATCCTAAGGATACTATCTACTATCATTTTTAATTTTTAAAAATAATAAATAAATTGTACCTAATAATTCTTTAACAAATAAATTTGAATAAAAATATAACAAAGAAAATTAATTTAGGAGCCTTGTTTTGGTGATACTTCTTATAAAATTAAATATTTTCCAAATACGTTTATGAATTATGTAACCATCGTTATTACCTACTCAATTCGAAACTCAACTTTATTGTTTTTTCTTATAAGGTAATAAAGCTATATACATCATTACAAGATAGTTTTTTCTTTGTTACACAAGATAAACAAATTTGGAAACATTTTTTTTCATCCTCTGGAATCCTCTTTTTCATCCATTTATTTATTGAATACCTATGTGTCTCATTTAGTGCCCCATTTGCAACCCTTTTGAATCCTAATAAGTTCATGGAATCCTTATTTCCATCCTATTGTCGATCATGTATCCTATTTTTCATTTGTTTCAAGCATTCCCTTTCAACCTCTTGACTTGCTTCTTGTTTATCATTTTGAATTATTCTCTTCATGGAAATATTTTCAATGAGTTATTGCATATTCAAATCAAAGTTTATATGTAGGAGTTATTGGTTTATGAAGTCAATCATCTCTCTTTCTAACTTGGTGTACATCACTCTTGATATTCTAACTTCTAGTCATTTTACTTCTTTTTATTTTTATTTTTATTTTTGTGATATTTGTTAAAAAATATAAGTATCGACAACTTTATATGGGTGTGGTGAATAGAGTAAATATTTCATACATTTATCCCTAGATATTTCTAGCATTTTGATGTGCACCTCTTTATGGTGGGTACAATTTCTTATGTAAATTATTGAAGAGTGTATTTTATATCAATGCATTGCGTATGGATGCCTTGTTTATGGGCAATGCTTAAGTGCAATGCTTATATGGTACACCACTTGTCATGTGCATCACTTACAATGAATTTCTTAAGTGTGTCACTTATGATGTTTGAATGGGTCACTCATGTGTAGGTTGAATGTGTTTCTTAAATGTGCCTCTTAGGTGCGTCACTTATGGTGCATCATGTGTGTGTCTCACTTCAAGTGTATCGGTTAATTTTGTCACTTATGTGAATTTCTTATATGTATGATTATTAAGTGGGTCATCTATGTGTTTATTATATGTGTCGTTTGTGTGTGCCATTAATGGTGTATTTCCACTTATGTGCATATTTAAGTGACACACATCACTTGTTTATGTCACTTACAGGTGCAACTTTTATTTCGTGTTAATCAAGATGTGGTCCTTAAGTGTGTTGATGCTTATGTGTGTCACTTAAATGGCATGCGAGTGAGTCAAACCTAACCCATGCATAATATAACCCACACATATTCATAAAAAATGGATCATTATATCATTTTTCATCTATTTTTGTGTTTTTTTGGGTAGACATTTGGAAGTATTGGCATGTAGGCTCATTTTATGGTTGGAACACATTTTGGTGATTAAGGTATATAATCTTCTATATCCCATTTGAGCCTTTAATGACTATTTTTGGGGTCAATACTTTGCAAACCTAGCGCCAAATATCTCGATGCTATTCTACACATTGATAGTTTTCCAACAACATGAAATACACCTCAATTAGAGTTTGTAGGAAAAAGGCATTCCACTAAGAAATCAATCTATCTTATTGACCACCATGGTATTAAGTGGATTCCACATTAGCTTGCATTACACACACATGTGGAGCTAGATCCAAGTGTGGGATTTGGGGCCTATTTTAGTGTGAACAACCTTCTATTTGCATCTATTATTTTATATCCAAAATTTCTAGTCATATTAAAATATGTGGTTATAGCTATTAGGTGTTAATTTAACTCAATTTTGGTGCATAGTTGTATAATCAAATCACTAGTTAATTTTTCTTTGACTTCAGTGGTTCTTAAGAGTCGTTTTAGTTTTTCAAACCTATAATGGTGACGACATCTTATTTTTTTGTTATTATTAGTTTTCTGGTCCAAAAATAAAAAAATTAGTTTCCACTCCCACTCCACACATTGACCACTTCACAATATTTTTATCCCCTTATGGATCTAAGAGAGGACAGTACATAATCTAGGTGGGCCAAAGAGAGCTTGTACACAAGTTCCTCACTTCTCCTTCTTCTATGACCCTGGACATAGTACCATCTAACGTGTGTGTATTCTATTCCATGCATCTAGATACCAAAGAGGTTGTAACCAAATAAACCATTAGATAGGTTATAGGAAAAGTGTTAATTAGAATTTTTTTTTGTGATATTGCATTGCATATTAAATCAAAGAATCAATACAACAAGCAATTTCTTAACTAGAGGGTTCATTGTTTTCAATGGAGGAAGGTCTAATTGGGTTCTTTCATTAAGTGAACCTATGAAGTTAATCAGGAACGTTGTCTTGCATTAAGAAGGAGGGTCACCATCTTTGTATCGATAATAATCTAAGTAATTTTCATGGATTGCTTGTCAAGAATAGTTGAAATTTATAGCCCATCCAACTATTAAACAAAGAGGACTTGCAAGCATGAATGCATACACTTACAAGGAAAACACATTGTAGAAAATCTTTTGCAGAGGTTTTAACCTTAACCATATATAATGGTTATTTTGATCAACATTTTAATAAATATCAACTACGACAAAATGGAACTCAACCGCATTAGATTATAGCGGATGTTTTTTATAACAAGTTATTCAAGGTGGAGAAGAAACACCCAAAACTAAAAGACCATTTTTGTGGAACCTAGTTGTGCTTGCTAATTTCCTCAAGGAAGGCACAATCATGGCTTAGGGTTAGGTTTTACAATTGGGTAAATTACACAAAAGGTTGGATGACTTACTCAACAAGTCACTTAGTCTATAAAACAATTCTTCCAACTCTTTTGAAAAACTTTTGATCATTATTCTTTTGATGTTGAGTGAACCATAGCTTCTTGTCTTATGGATGGGTCTCAGCTACCTTGCTTAATGCGCCCCAAGCTTTCATAGTCTCTTATATCTTCTTTTCTATTCTTTAGTGCAACCATAGAGAGTCAATGAGAAGCCTACGAAGCCCAAGATCAAGCTCAGAGATAAGCCATTCAACCTTGGAAATTGCATCATGATACTAGTTTATTTTATGTCGACAATTTTCCCTCTCTGTTCTTTCTCAAACATCGTATGACAAGACTATGTGATTGTTGCAATAAATTTGGAGCACGCAAAGTTATGTTTGGCATGATAATCTTTGTAGATAATGTGTCTCTAAACTAGGATAACTCTGTATTTTGTTGAATGACTTCACTTTTATATAGAGTAAAATTGCAAAATACATTCACTTTTGTTTTTCATATGGAAAAAAGTAGTCCAAAGTAACAACTTTTTTACGAGAAAATTATTGAAATTGCATGTCAATTGAGTGAAATTTTTTATACTTCCCAAATATGACAAACGCATTTTCAACATTCTCTTCCATTAATTTTTTGATAAGCGGTGTCAGAATAGGAGTAAAAGGACACCATTAACAATCGAAGGAAGGTTTTAGAATTACTCATTTCAAATTTTGTCAAGTGATTTGTGGTTTCAATTAATGATTTTGTTGGAGTTAAAGTGATTTGTGATTTCAATTAATAATTTTGTTGGATTTCAAGCGATTTGTGATTTCAATTAATAGTGATAGTTACACAGAGAAACCTTCTTAAGAAAATTGAAGATTTTGCTCCATAAAGTAAGTAATTAAAATGTAAAGTTGATTATGTTGAAAACAGACAAATGAGCAGTACTAAAAACACCATGGATAATAACACTAGATGTTCATGTAAACCAACTGTCAGAATGCCTCAGCAAAGGTTTCGTTGAAAAACCAATGCTTCACTGTCTAGGTAAATTATATTCTCTATTATCCTAAAAAAGATTACACTTCAAAACCAATGCTTTACCTATCTTTGTAATAGTGGAAACTCTAGAACCCACTCTAGTTTTGGTAGAGAAAAAAGATCTACTCAGTAACAAGTAACTGTGAAGAACACGTGTGTTCTTTATACCTAGATCTCCATCTAATCAACCATAAAAGAAACATAACGACTCATGTTGTCATACCCAAATATTATCTCCTTTATCCTGCCCTCATACCCAAATATTATCCCCCGACTTATATAACAATTTCCATTACTAATATCAAAAGGAAAAGAACCTGTTACGTTGCACTTGTACCCAACGTACCTTTAGGTGTACCCCATGGAGAGAGGGCCAAATTTTTCGACCAGGAGGGTTGTTATTGAGCAATGATGATCATGGATGGACCCTACGGTCCCCATTTAAGGGTACTATGGCTTAATGGTATTTCTGACAGTTCATTAAAGAGGATTTCAACCTCAGGGTTGGTGTCTAGGGTCCCTAAAGGTTGACTACTGGATCTCATGGTCCCATTCGTTCCTTGCATGCTCTAGTGGCCTCTGATTCAACCAAGAGACACTATTCTTCAGCTACGACCACTTCATGCACCTTTCCGACCCTTCAGTCAGTGGGTCCTTTCTCTCCCTGGTCTTCTTTCCTAAGAGGAAGGAATCTTCCATGCCAAGTCATTTCCATGATTTGAGGAGGGAATTGAGGGATTTTACAGTAATCTAGGGGTTGGATGGGGAATAGCACCCTCCCTCCAGTTTGCTCCTATCTTTCGTTCGGAGCAAATCACTTATTTGAGCTTGTTTTGGCAGCTGGGGATGCAAACCATAGTTTTAAAAATCGTTGAAACCGGAACCGGAACCGGCCGGTTCACCGGTTCGGAACCAAACCGGGTCAAACCGGTTGGTTAACCGGATCGG